>JBBYHO010521206.1:0-16488 GCA_038382025.1 Adansonia gregorii | reverse complement strand
CACCTAGTGAGCAACATAACAATTGATAATGACATATCTTTCAGCCATGATAAAATCTCGCACGAAGGAAAAGGAAACTAGAAAGCACTTCATATCACCACACACTGTAAAGGTAACATGTTACCTAAGGTGCTCATTGACAACATCAAGTCTAAATGTAATATAATGTCATGTTCAAACAATCTCCCTATTAACACATTTCATATCCAGAATACTCATATAGTTGTGAAAGCATTTGATGGAACATGTAAAAACATTATGGGAAATATCATCATTCCACTCTAAATAAGCCTATGTATTATGAGGTTAACTTCGATGCGATGGATATAGCTTTATCATACAACTACCCATTAGGAAGCCCTTGGATTCACTCTGTGGAGGTAGTACCATCGTTTTTGTACCAAAAGTTAAAGTTTATCATTATGAACAAAGTTATCAGTATTAGAGGAGAAGATGATATCATTACTACTACCCCAACTGAAGCCCTACATGTTAAACCTGACAAAGATATCCTAAAATCCTCTTTCCAATCCTTTGAATTTGTCAAAGCTACTAATGTCAAGGAAGGGTTGCTAGTGGTTGAGCCTTGCATTTTGAAGAGCACTCAAATGGGTTTGAAGTTAACTGTCGACAAGGGTGCCTAGGCTGCAAATGGACTTAGAAAATGCCTTTAAGGGATTGCTAAAGTCTTGAAAGATATTAGCCAGCTCAAAAAAGAGTGTTGGGAATCAAGCCTAGTAAATAGCAGAATAGAAAATAAGATTAGAAGAACCATGAGAAAAGGATGGGCCATCTGTCAAGGCAAGATGTAGGGTATGAATAGATGATATTTCCACCACTTCAAGAAAATTTTCACCCAGCGGGACAAATGAATACTGGCTCTGCTAATGTTATGCCTATACTGAATAAGGTGTTTGAGGATTTCTCTATTAATGTAGTAGATAAGCCAGAGCGACAAGCCAAGAGACTAGTCTATGCCCTCTAAGATTTTTTTTGAGTGTTTGGACTGAAATTGAGATTCTTGTACTTTTAAGTCTATTTCAAAGTAATGCTATAAACTAAACCTACATGCTTTTGCCCAAAAGCATTATAGGATCCATTGTATGGGCATCTTTTATTAATTGTTATCAATGGAAATGACTAAGCATTATGCATTTCGTCATTTGCGTTCATAGTTCTTACCAAATCTTAGACCTTTCTCTATATATTTTTCCACTTATATTATTCTTTTTCCATATTTTTAGGTCTTGATGATGGAGACATGAATGTTCATACCAAGACTTCAAAAATCAATTTCAAACAACCAATCTATGTTGGTGAGGTCAAGTCTAAAGATAATCCCATACCTATGGACCTACTAAGACTAATTAAACAAGAAAAAAAACAAATATTATCTCATGAGAAACCACTGAAATCATAAACCTTGGAATGAAAGAAGACCTAAGAGAAGTTAAAATTGAAACTTCCATAAACCATAAACTCGAGGTGAACTAATAAGTCTCCTTCAAGAATATCAAGATGTGTTTGCCTATCCCACTAAGACATGCTTGGATTAGACACCAACATTGTGGTCCATAAACTTCCCTTTAAACTTGAGTATAAGCGCATACAATAAAAGCTCAAAAGGATAAAGCCTAAAATGCTTTTGAAGATTAAGAAAAAAGTGAAAATAGAATTTGAAGTAGGATTTCTCGAGGTAGCCAAATATCCTAAATAGGTAGCTAATATAGTCCTAATTCTAAAAAAGGATGGTAAAGTGCAAACATGTATGGACTAGGGGACTTAAATTGAGCCAGTCCTAAGGATTTTTTTCTTCCTCATATTGATACCTAGTAGACAACACAGCAAAAAATGCATTATTTTCTTTCATGGATAGGTTTTCAAGCTATAACCAAATCAAAATGGGAGCTAAAAACAAGGAAAAGACCACCTTTGTAACCATGTAGGTCAGTTTTTGCTACAAATTAATGGCTTTTGGAATTACAAACACCGAGGCAACCTATTGAGGGTGATGGTAACATTTTTCCATGATTTTATGCATAAAAATGAAGGTCTACATGGATGATATGATCACCAAATCCCCATAGGAGAGTGAACATGTTGCCAACATATGAAAACTCTTAAAACGATTTCGTAAATATCAACTCAAGTTGAATCTTGCCAAATACATATTCAACATCACATTTGATAAACTATTGGGCTTCATTATGAGCAAGAAAAGAATAAAAGGTGATCTTGATAAAGTTAAGGCCATCTAGAATTTGTTGCCACCTCAAACTCGAAAAAAAATAAAAAGTTTCTTTAAAAGGTTAAACTAAATAGCCTAATTCATATCTCAGCTGACAGACAAATATGATCCAATCTCTCGGCTTGAAAGCAAAATCATGGAGAATGGAATGAAGAATGCTAAAAAAATTTTCATAAGGTTAAACACTACCTTTTAAACCCTTTAGCACTTATGCCACTAGTGCCCGGTCGGCCATTAATCTTACATCTATTAGTTTTTGACATGTCGATGCGCCATGTATTAGGTCAACATGATGAGTTAGGTAAGAAGGAACAAGCTATTTACTACTTAAGCAAGAAGTTCACAGAATATGGAAATAATTATTCATTTGTAAAAAAGCCATTTTGTGCTCTAACATGGACGGTCCTGGGGTTAAGATAATACATGCTATACCATTTTACATGGCTAATGGCTAAACTTGATCCTATTAAGTATTTGTGTGAAGCTCTTGCTGGCTAATGGCTAAACTTGATCCTATTAAGTATTTGTGTGAAGCTCTTGCCTTATCAGAGAGGTTACCTTGGTGGCAAGTCTTACTTTTTGAGTATGACATTGTGTACATAAATCAAAAGGCCATTGAGGGTACCACAATAGTGGATTTCTTGCCAAGCCATGCAACAAATGATGATTAGCCGTTAGAATTTGATTTTCCTAATGAAGATTTGATACGCGTTCTGAGGTAGGGACCACAGTTGAGTTAGCTCATCTTGGAAAATGTACTTCGATGGAGCTTAAAATACATTAAGGCATGAAATTGGGGTAATTCTTATCTCACCTAATGGAAACCATTACCCTTTCATTACAATGTTAAAATTCGATTGTACCAATAATATAGTTGAATATAAGGCTTGCATCATAAGGCTCTAAGCAATTATTGAAAAGGTATTCAAATGCTATAAGTATTTAGAGATTCAACCCTTGTCATTTACTAACAGAAATAAGAAAAGCAAATGCGTGATGCTAAATTGATTAACTATGGTAATCTAATCTCAGAACTTATAAAAGAGTTTGATGATATTAGCATTCAACATCTACCTCAAGAAGGGAACAAAATTGCTAATGCTTTGGCCATTTTGTCATTGATATACAAAGCCAATCGAGAATCGGACATTGCTTCTTTTCAAATAAGTATCTATATAGCCTCGACACATTGTCAAAATGTTGAAAAAGAGAATTATGGTTTGCCATGGTATCATGACATCCTTCAATACATCAAGGATAATGATACCGAAAGAAAGCCACCAAAACTAACAAGAAAACCATTCGATGATTAACTATGAGCTTTATTTTAGATGGTGCGATTTTGTATGAGAAAGGCTGAGATTAATTGCTACTCCAATACATGGATGCCTCTAAGGCCAAAAGAATACATACAGAAGTTCATAAAGGAATTTGTGGTACACATGCTAATGGACATCAAATGGCAAAGCAAGTCATAAGATCAGGCTATTATTGGTTGACTCTTGAAAAAGACTGCATTGACTATGCCAGAAAATGCTACAAATGCCAGATCTACGCTGATAAAATCCTTGACCCACCAACACCTCTACATATTATGATAGCTCCATGGCCTTTTTCTATATGAGGCGTGGACATGATCAGACCGGTTACCTCTAAGGCTTTTAGCAAGCATTACTTCATTTTAGTTGCTATCATTTATTTTACCAAATGGTAGAGGTAGCTTCTTATACCAATGTAACTAGATCTATTATATACAAATTTGTGAAATAGGACATCATTTGTAGATATGGTCTTCCTAAACAAATCATTATTAATAATGCACGTAACCTAAAAAATAAAATAATGCAATTAGCCTACTTTCAGTTTAAGATTCAATATCAAAACTCCATCTTGTACTATTCAAAAATGAATAAGGCAGTTGAAGCAACCAATAAGAGTATCAAGAAAATAGTTGAAAAGATGGTTGAACTGCATAAAGATTGGCATGAAAAGTTACCCGTTACTTTACATACCTATCGCATGGTAGTACAAACTTCTAGAGGTGTTACCCTAATCTTCTTGGTTTATGGCATGAAGGTTATCTTGCCTATCAAGGTTAAAATTCCTTCACTCAAAGTTTTAATGGAATCATCACCAGAAAAGGCTAAATAGGTTAAAAATCAATATGAGCAGTTCAATCTCATAAAAAAAAGAATTAAAACTATATTCATGGATGGACGTATAAAAAGTGCATAATGAGAGCCCATGATAAAAAGGTTTATCATTGTTAGTTTCAAGATGGTGACTTCATGCTCAAATAAATTCTCTTGATCCATAAAGATGCTTGAGGAAAATAGACCCTAAATTAGGAAATGTTATATATGTTAAAATGCGTATTTTTTGAAAGAGCCCTAATCCTAACCAAGATGGATGATTGTAACCTACCCAAACTTATGAACTCTAATTTTGTTAAAAAATACTATACCTACATGGATTTTAGGATGAAAACCTGAAAGGGCATTTTATTTCTTTTTGTCCTTCCACTCTCTAAAAAAACAACAAAAAAAGCAACATATAAAAAACAAAAAAAAAACAAAAGAAAGAGAACTCGTTTAAATTGAAAACCTAAGAGGACGACTTAAGTAACCAAACCCCTTTACTCAAACTAAGTCAAGCCCAAACCATCACCTGCCCAAAACCAATTTTCCCCATACTCATAACCTTGATCGAGATGAGAAATCATAACCTAATCCACCTGTTCTATAGTGACCAACGCCACCAAATCCCATCCATACCTGCATCCAAAAAATGAAAACTACCTCACTTTAAGGCTTCCATCCCACCATGAGGCAATTTGAGGAATTTTCTTGAAACTTGGCTAACACCACAGGGATTAATTACTCAAGAAATCTTCGAAAGTACTTAGTAGAGGATTCATGTCATCAGCATCAGGGGCCAATTAACTAGGAAGACCTCTTTTATCTCTTTTGTGTTTTAAAATCTTCCAAAATCTCAAAAGTTTATCATAGCTTATCTCTTTTTTTTTGAATGAAATACAATTGCTTAATTTGTGGCAAAAACTTTTTGTAACCTTGCATTCTATGTTGCATCATGTTTATCATTTAATTAATAATGCTTAATAAATGAACAAAACTATTAACAGGATTTCATAGCATTACTTGGAAATATAAAACTTTGTAGGAATTTTTGTTTCATGTCTAAAGATTAAGAATAAAATCTTCAAAGCCATGATCGGTTTAGTCTTGGGACTTTACATCTTGAAAATATGCTCAAAACCATCTTCTAGTAAACTTTAACCTAAAGGCAAAAGGCCAAAGGTTTTTCAAATTGTTATCCCTAATCAAGATTTAGAACAGTCCAACCAGACCACCAAAAATCTTTGAATCATAATAGATAGAAAAAACCTTATACTTGCTAAACTCAATATAACAAAAGTCCCAAAATGAGTGTCTAAGCTTAGGCCATTCTTTCATAATCACGAACCTTTCATACCTTAAATAAATAGCCTTTACATTTAAGGCCTTTAGAATTCTGAAGCAAGATTTACAAACCCTGGGGCAAAAGGCCACTTCACCAAACTCATGAAACAACAAACAACCAAAGAGGGCCAAAACTGACCATTGGATTAGGCTTATAAAGTTATTACCCTTGCATCATTTAGACACTCTCTTGTATCCCTATGTGTTATGTAGCATTTAACATCCTACAGGTACTAGCTCCCATATACAGGAGTTAAATTTGTAAGGAATCTTAGGTATAATTTTTTATTTTCAAAAAACCTCGAAAGGCCTTAAGTAAGTATCTTTAACCTTACGAGCTTATTAAAAATCATCTAAGAGGTATCCAAACTCATTTTCTTCTAGTCTTTAAAGAATGAGATGCTTTTTCTTACCTAGCATAAAACTCGCATAAATTAATGGCACTTATCTACTTTAGTCTACAAAGAGTAAGACACTTTTCCTTACCTACCACAAAGCCCAAACAAGTTGGTGGCACTTATTTACCTTAGTTTATGAAGAGTTGGATGCTTTTCCTTACCTACCACAAAGCCTACACAAGTTGGTGGCTCTTTTTACTTTAGTCTATGAATAATTAGACATTTTTCCTTACCTACCACAAAGCCCACAAAAGCTGATGGCACCTATCTACCTCAGTCTATAAAGAAATGGACGCTTATTGAGCCAAAACCTATATAAGTTGGTGGTGCTTATCTTTTTCAATTTACAAAAAGCTGGATGCTTATAGAGTCAAAGCCTACATGAGCTGGTGACACCACATTAACCTACATTATAGCCCACACAAGTTGGTGGCATCTATTTGAGGTTATATAAAAAAAACTTAATAGGAAGGCCAAATGCTATGAAACTCATTAAAAATTTCTTTTATGCCAACATATTCGGCCTATCTTGACATAATACTAAATAACTCTTTCTTTTTCTATAGGTGCATGGAACCATCATCCAACCTGAACAAAATGGTATCTATTTGTTTTTGCCCTATTCCTAATACTTAGCAATGGCCAAAAAGGGCAGCTATGGACACCTCATTTTGTCCAGGTCAACTTTTGGTATCTAGAACTTAATTAAAAGATGATAGAATTAGAAAATCAGAAATAAAAACTGAGGGGTGACTACTAGGTGTCGTGTCACAAGGCAATATTAGGTGACATGGCACTAGATGAAATTTTTTTTTTTGTGAAGGTCTAAAATGCCTATATGTTATATTAAAGAAAAATATAAAATAAGGCATTAAAAGCCATTTTTCATAATGTCATCAAAGTTATTCAAATGAGTATACAAATCAATTTTCCATAGTTTATGACCAAGTTAAGGTAAATTGGGAAGAGCTATATTAGTGTATAAGCATTGATAAGAGGCTTTTACATTGCCAAAAACTTAAATTTTCACATGTAGTATTGATACAAGAGGGTTTAGTATTGATACCTAAGGAAGGGTATCAATACCTGGCATGTTTGTATCAAAACAAACCTTGATAGTAGCTAAAGTTATGATTTTTTGCAAAATGTATTGATACATATGCTTAAGTATCGATACAAATCCAAGGAGTATCGACACGAGCCTCTAAGTCTCAAAACTAGAAATTATTTTTAGCTCTTAATATGGATACACACCTTATTGTATTGATACTCATAGGTAAAAATTGTTTTATGCATCGATACAACATGTTTTGTACTAATACACTAAGAAATTTTTGCCTAGTTCAAGCCATTTTTTAGGCTCCGAAAATCTGATTCAAATATGGTTTTTGCACCAAGAAACCATCATTAATCAACACAAACCTAGACTTTTGGCCTATGATTAGATTTAAACAATATTTTAGAGCCTAAACAGCCAATAGCAAGGGTCACTTTCATAAGATATATGGTTGTAAGAGGGCATGATAGGCATATCTCTAGCTGCAGGTTATCACAACCTTTCTGCCTCCATGCTTAGCATGGTAGAACCAATAAGAAAAAAGTTAAACAAACATAGTAGCTGGAAATGCTAAACCTAAAACCCTCCCAAAAACACTATTTTATTACCTTTCACCCTTAACTTTTTTCCATTCCCGTAGCTCCTCTAAACCATCACTAGAAAACCTCTAAAATCTTAACCTTTGACATACTTTCACCCTTAAAAAACCCCACTAGCCACCATATTACTAGAAACTTCTTCTTTTCATCTTTTTATTTCTATATAATAGCAAAAAGAGGGAAGGAACTGAGCTTAAAGTCACTACTTTAGGAAGGGAGAAAAAGTTCAAGCTTTTTTGGTATATTTTTTACCTTTTTTCATACATTTTTTGTTTTTATCATCTACACCATTTTAGTGAGCCCTTGATGCTGCCATGACCATCCTAGAACTTTCATGCATTATTGTTGCCTTGGTTGTGTTAGTCTTGGGATCTTAAGGACCCTCTTGATACCTTGATGCTATTTGGATATGCAAATATGCCATGCTTCATTTTCAACATTATCACAACTTCAGTTGGTGTATTTCTTGCCATGTTTCTTTTATATTCCCATATTCATCTAATATTTAAATGTTCACTTTAACATGCCTCATGTATGTTTATGCATTTTCTTGTATTTTAAGAAGTCTTATGACATAAAAATATAGTCTTGATAACTCCAGCATGCCTTCTTATGTTTAAATATGTTCATATCATTTCCATGCACATTATTTGCCATCATTTTGCATTTTTATCACCTATTTCCATTCCAAAATATTATCTTTGCATGTTTAGTCCATGTTCATCTTTGTGAGTGTTATATTTTGTTCATAACATCCTTGTAAAAAATGCTTGCTTATTTCTTAAAAAACTAATTTTTAGAAAAATCCCTAAGTTAAGTTCATGCTACCTCCAATAGATGAAGAATAGCATGGATTTAATGTTTTCATAAAACTACTCTTTCAATCTTGAGGGCAAATTAAATGTTTTAACTATAGATTCATGGTGACAAAAGTTCTAAGATGCTATTTTTTAAAGCAAAAATGGCCTATTTTAGTCCATATACTAAGCCTTGATCTTGAGTTTAACGCCTTCATGACATGATCAATGGGTTGTTTAATCATCCTAAACTACTTTGAGATTATGGAATCAACTTGTGATGCTCATGTCATTCTTCCCTTATGTTATGGATGTTCAAAAAATTGAATAATCCTTTGTTTTCGCTCTAGCAACACTATGGTTTGAGTTTGAAAAATTATTTTTAACCATAAATGATTTTCCTATAATTTTTTAAAAAATTATGATTTTCCCATAATTAAATAATAAACTTTTGCTATTTGGAACCCTTGGAACCAGCGCACGATACTCTGTTTGAGCCATTTTGGCCTATCAAATGATATTTCTAAAATTTTTAAATATTTTTCCTAAAACTTTACAAAGTTACCTTTGTAGAAAGGTATTGTTCACGATCCAATGATTTCGGATACTCTAGAATGATCTTTCGAAGTCCATTACACCCTTTCCTTTTACATGCTACTAGTGTCAAGATAGACCTAACTTTAGAGAGTAATTCCACCAAGAAAGTGATTTTGTTGGATTTTTGGAATATTTTTACATTAAACCTTATCGGGTTACCTTTTTAACAATACTTTGTTAACCTCTTGAAACTTTTGGATGCTTCCAGAATAAATTTGGGAAGAGAGATGACATGATGTTGTCCGTTCTTTTTAACTTAATTTCTAAATCTCCTCTTATCGAGACATTTCAATGTCTCAAAATGCACTCGACTGGTTCCCCCACAAAACAAGCCTTTAAACTTAAATCAAGGCTAAAATACAAAAAGAAATGATTTCATATTAGATATCTTTCCTCTATATTAAAATTTTCACTAGTGGAGATACTTTAACTCTATTACTTTGAAGGGATATCCAACCCCATTTTCAACCCAAACCTTAAATTTTCCTTTTGAATCCACTTTTAAGATTTTTAGTCCTTATCTAAAACCATCCAAATTTTCATCTTTGGGGATACTCTAAGCCCATTATTTCGTGGGATACTCTAACCCACTTTTCATTAAAAATTTTAATTTTCTCTTTATTCTTAAATAGTTTTCTAACTTTATCTTTAGGGATACTCAAACCCTACATCTTTGAGGGGATACTCTAACCTTACTTTAACCTTAAAAAAGTCTAAAATCTTTTCCATTCTAGTTGCCTCAGACTGTTTTAATTAAGGTCATCTTTGTCCCTTAAATTACACTGAATCCAAACTTGTCTCTAAATTGTCATCCTGATTATTCTTTAATAATCAAAGGCAATTATGAGATACATTTTGATCATCCCTCTTTTTTATTTTTTTGTTTGTGATTGTTTATTTTTGATATTATTATATTTTTTTTCGTCGACTAACACCTTTTCTATGGTGATAATGGTGCATTCATATTTAAATTTATGTTTCAATAAAATTTACAAGGCAATGTTTTGTGTTGGTATCTCTCTAGTGCCTAATATGGGACATCAATTTTTCAAATCCAATCCAGACATTATTTTCATAAAAATCCCTATGTTTGTCACACCTCCGAGGTGTATTGCTAATTGAATTTTCTTTAAAACCCCAGATCTATAATTTACAAAACTTTATGCATTAAAACCGATTAGATCTAAATAATGACTAGATGGAACCAATTCAATTGAGACCAAGGTAAGACATAGTTAGTAGGTAACAATTTTGGGCATCATAGAGGTGCTAATCCTTTTCCTTACATAACCAACTCTGAAACCCAACTAATAAATCTTGGGACTTTATAGACCTCGAAATCTTTGTCTTGAGTTTTGTAACTCAAAATATTATGTTAAATAGCATTAGATCCTGGTTAGTCTGAAATAATCGGTGGTGAGTCCAAGTTTATAGAGGCTTAATGATGGCCATTCGAGACTAGTTGGATGAGCGATTCACTCGACAGTCTTTCTCGTCCTCATATTACTAAGCCTAATCCAAATCCTGATAAAGGGATAACGCAAAGGCTCGACCATGACCAACCATTATTTATGTTTAAGTTGAGCACGTTATGCCTTTCAGATCATCCAAAGTTTTAAAGCTGAGCAAATAGTGACACTTCTCATTAGGATATATGATATTAATGCTTTGGCTCAGCAAGGAAAGCCTTTCTTCTTGCTATTTCTCTTAGAATAAAGTTTGTTCATCAAATAAGACAAATTGAGATTCTTACTCCAATTTTTATTCTTTTCATGATTAGACAATCACGATCTTCTCATTGGGATTCATGACATTGATGCTTTAATTTAGTAAGAAAATCTCTTCTTTCCACCATTTTTCTTAGAATTAAGATTCGTCAGTCAACTAAGACAAACTTGGATTCTCGTAATAATCTTTATTTTTTTATTAAGCACTATAATCACTTTCTTCGCGTTGTGATACATGATATTAATGCTTTTGTTTAGCAAGAAAATCATTTTTCCCACCATTTTTGTTATAAACAAACTTCGTCAACAAATTAAAGAAATTAGGATCCTCATAATAATCACCCTTTTTTTGTGATTAGGCACTATAATCACTTTTCCCTTATTGGCAAACAAGATATTGATGCTTTCATTTGGCAAAAAAAGCTTTTCTTTTTACCATTTTCCTTATAATCGAAGTTCATCCATGGAATAAGACAAACTTGAATTCTCGTAATAATCTTTATTTTTTATGATTAGGCACTATGATCACGATCTTCTCATTGAGATACACACTATTGATGCTTTGTTTTGACAAGATGAGCTTATTCTTTCCACCATTATCTTTGGAATCAAAGTTTCTATCCAATAAGGCAAACTTGGATTCTTGCAATAATCTCCAATCTATTTATGATTAGGCACTATAATGATTTTTTGCTCATTACGATACATGATATTGATGCTTTGGTTTGGCAAGAAAAGCTTTTAGTTCCACTATTTTCCTTAGAATTAAAGTTCATAAGTCAAATGAGACAAACTTGGATTCTTATAGGAATCTTCATTCTTTTCATGATTAGGCACTATAATCACATTCTCTTTACTGGGATATATGATATTAATGTTTTGGTTAGAAGGTAAGACTTTTTCTTTCCACCATTTTCTTAAAATCAAAGTTCATCTGTCCAATAAGGCATATTTAGATTCTTCTATATATCTTCAATTTTTTATGATTGTGCACTATAATCATTTTCTCCTTAATAGGATACATGATATTGATGCTTTGGTTTGGTAAGAAAAGCTTTGTCTTCCACCATTTTCTTTAGAATCAAAGTTTATTTGTCAAATAAGACAAAATTTGATTCTTGTAATAATTTTTGTGATTAAGTACTATAATCACTTTTTCTTTATTGGGATACACGCTATTGATGCTTTTGTTTGGTAGGAAAAATTTTTTTTCCAACATTTTTCTTAGAATTAAAGTTCATCTATCAAATGAGAAAAACTTTGATTCTTATGATAATCTCCATTGTTTTCATGATTAAGCATTATAATCATGATCTTCATATTGGGATACATGATATTGATGCTTCGACATGACAACAAAATCTTTTTTCCCACCATGTTTCTTATAATTAAAGCTCATCCATCAAAGGAGGAAAACTTGGAATCTCATAAAATCCCTATTCTTTTTGTGATTGGGCACAATAATCACATTTTTTTAATTGGGATACATGATATCGATCTTCAGTTAGACAAAAAAAGCTTTTCTTCCTACTATTTTTCCTAGAATTAAAGTTTGCCCATCAAATGAGACAAACATAGATTTTTATAATAATCTCCATTCTTTTCATGATTAGACGCTATAATCATGATCTTCTTTGGGATACACAATATTGATGCTTTAGCTTGGAAAGAAAAGCTTTTTCTTTCCATCATTTTCTTAATATCAAAGTTTATCCATCCAACGAGACAAAGTTGGATTCTCTTAATAATCTCTAATCTTTTTGTGATTAGGCACTATAATCATTGTCTTCCTAATAGGATACATGATATTGATGCTTTGGTTTGGCAAAAAAAGCATTTCTTTCCATCATTTACTTGGAATCAAAGTTTACATGCCAAATGAGACAAACTTAGATTCTCATCACTATATCTATTTTTCATGTGAATAGGTACTATAATCACTTTCTGTTCATTGGGATACATGATATTGATGCTTAGATTTATCGAAAAAACCTTTTCACTTTAGTATTTTCCTTAGAATTAAAGTTCATCTGTCAAATGATATAAACTTGGATTCTCGTAATAATCTCCATTCTTTTCTTGATTAGGCACTATAATCATGATATTCTTATTGCCATACACAAAACTGATGCTTTCATTTGGCAAGAAAAGCTGTTCTTTCCATTATTTACTTAGAATCAAAGTTTATTCATCAAATGAGACAAACTTGAACTCTTGTAAGAATTTTTATTTTTTCGAATCAGGCACTGTAATCCTATTTTCTTCACTGGGCTACACGATATTGAAGCTTTTGTTTGGCAAGCTTTTCTTCCCATTATTTTTCTTAAAATCAAAGTTTATTTATCAAATGAGACAAACCTAGAGTGTTATAACAATCTTCATTCTTTCTGTGATTAGGCACTATAATCACTTTCTCCTCACTTGGATACATGATGTTGTTGCTTTGGTTGGGCAAAAAAAAGCTTTTCCTTTCACTATTTTCCTTAGAATCAAAGTTTATTCGTCAAATGAGAAAAACTTGGATTCTCTTAATAATCTGCATTCTTTCTATGATTACATACTATAATCATTTTCTCCTCATTTGGATACATGATATTATTGATTTGGTTTGGCAGGAAAACCTTTTCCTTTCACTATTTTCCTTTGAATCAAAGTTCATCCATTAAATGAGATAAACTTGGATTCTCATAAACATCTCTATTTTTTTTGTGATTAAACGCTATAATCACTTTCTCGTATTGGGATATACGATATTAATGCATTTGTTTGGCATGAAAACCTTTGTTTCCAATATTTTCCTTATAATTAAACTTTATCTATCAAATGATACAAACTTTTATTCTCATAATAATCTTTATTTTTTTATGAGTAGGCACTATAATCATGATTTTCCCATTGGGATACATGATATTGATGCTTTGGTATGACACAAAAGCTTTTCTTTCCAGCATTTTCCTTAAATCAAAGTTCATCCATCAATGAGAAAAACTTGGATTCTCATAAGAATCTTCATTCCATTTCTGATTTGGCACTATAACATGTTCTTCGCACTAGGATACACAATATTGATGCTTCGTGTCACTAGGTGCCCACCTTTGAAACTTTGGACAATCCAAGTGGCATGGGGTGCTCGACTTAAAAATAAATGATGGTTGGTTATGGTCTAGTGTTTGAGTTATCCTATGATCAAGATTTGGATTATGCATAATAATGTGAATAAGAGTGACACCATCAGGCAAAGTGCTCATCTAATTGAGTCTCAAGTGGCCACTATAAAGTGGCCATAAACTTGGAGTCACCATTGGTCATTTTAGGCTAGGCAAGATCGGATGCCTATTGAAAGCAATATTTTGAGTTATAAAACTTCACACATCGATTTCAAGGTCTACAAAGTCTGATGATTCATTCGTTGGGTTTGGAAATTGGTTACGTATGAGTAAGGACTAGCATCCCCATGGTGCTTGAAATCGATACCTACTAACTATGTCTCACTTTGGTCTTGGTTAAATCGATTCCATTTAGTCTTTATTTAGATATAATTCTCTTTAATGCCTAAGGTTTTGTAAATTAATCCTTTTTTTTTAAGAAAATTAGCTCACCTATGGTCCTAAAAGATGTGTGGAACATAAGGATTTTTGTGAAAACAATGTTCGAATTGGATCGAAAAGTTTTGGATGTTTCGTATGTAAACACCTAATTTTGTCCGAGTCTTTTTTTTTTTGATAGTTTCAGTTATCTAACATAGGGAATATGATTATCGCTCGATGAAGGTTGACCTCTGCAGGTGAATTTTCACATTTTTGTAACTTATTCTATCACACATATATGATCATATAACACATGATAAAAAAATGCCATTTGAAGATCAATCTCGAATAAAAAGATGAATTTTCATAAGGAAAACTTTATTTTTAAATATTTTCTTGCCAAATTTGGAAAAATCATTCATGCAGATGATGTCATGATCAAATTATGAATTTTTTTGAGATTTTTTTGTAAAGCTAAAAAAATTGACGTTGCATATTTTTATTGACACTTGTGTAGTATCCATGTCAATATGCATTCAAAAAAATAAAAAATATTCAAGTAAAAAAATAAATATTGGTGTTTTTACCACAAGATGTCAAATTGTCAATTTCGTTAATTAATTTTGAATTTTTATAGTATCGCAAGTATTATGTTCGTAAAATTGTTTTAGTTAAATATATTTTGGAATTCAAAATTTCATTTTTTATTTTTGATAATTAATATTTTAGATAATATGTTGTATTTAATCCATGTTATATAATTTTCAATGTATTCTTCAAAATTTTCTTAGTTTCAAAGTACAAGCTTTCCTTTATCTGTAAAATTTTTGGTAGAATTTTTTCAAGCTTTGAACTTTAAAATTCTTTAAATATTTCTTTTAACCACCATCATATCAGTTTTTAAAAATTATTTTATTTTATGAGTTTTACATTTTTCTAAATTTTCTCATTTTCAAGATGTAGAGTTTTCTATTTCATAAATTTTTTTAGGAGGATTTTTTTAAGTTTAAGATTTTTAAAATTCACTGAATATTTTCATTTAATTTATATTAAATGAGTTTTTTTATTTTATGAATTTTTCATTTTCTTTGAATTGTCCTATTTTTAGATATGAGGTTTTCTACTTGCAAAATTTTTTTGAGAGGAATTTCTTGAGTTTAAAATTTTTAAAATTCATTAAATATTTTCAAATTAGTTTTTAAAAATTTAATTTATTTTATGAGTTTTGCATTTTTTTTCAAAATAACAAATTTCTTCAATTAAGATTTTCTCATAAAATTTTATGAGTTTTGGATTTTAATTTTTTTTCTTGTACATAAGACTTCTCAAAAGTTTTTCTTCTATAATTCAATATTTGAAATCTTTATAAAAAAATTTATTAATTTTATTTTGGGCAAAATCTCCTTAGTGGACCTAAAAAATTTAACTTTTGCAAATAAGCCTAATAAACCCAATAATTTTTCGATAATCACAATGACTTTACCAAGCCATTTTCTTGATTTTCCACCAAGCTCGTTTCATTCTCTACAAGCCTCCCAAGCCCATTTTAATCTATAATTTTCCAACAAAGTCCACAAATTTTTCTTTTAATTGTTAATTTTTAATTTTTATATCAATGATTTTCATTCAATGTTTTTATTTTTTATGGAATTTTGATTGAAATTTTCATATGATTAAATTCTTAATTGGATTTATTATGTGGAATTTTATTAAGTACATGAATTTTAATTTGTTATCATTTTTCATGGAATTTCCAATTAAGCTTTTTAGGCATCTTGATTGCATTTGTTTCTTTAGTTCCAAGACTCTATTTACTTGAAAATTTATAATGAATTTTTTTTACATAATTAACTTTATAGTTTGCTATTTTAGTTACATGAGATTCAATTTGGTTGGAATTAAATTCTTTGCTAACTAATTTAGTTTCTTGCTAACTAAATCCATCAAGCATGCCAAGAATGACACATGATCATTATGCCACCCAAACTAGCATAATCATGATAATAGGATGGTAGCTTGTAAGAAAAGATGACAAGGGTATGGGCTTCTGACACACCTA
>JBBYHO010521185.1:0-18243 GCA_038382025.1 Adansonia gregorii | reverse complement strand
AGTCATCTATCTTAAAAGGTAAAGATAAAAAAGTAAATGCCATCAATGAAACCTTAACCAAGCTCGATCAAAGTTTGTACTTGACAAAAAATATCTACTTCCTTAATAAGGCATATCCAAGCCTCAATCCTTACTCGCCAATGCTACAACCAGTCTACTCTATAGGACATTACCCAATGATAAGCTTTGCATCGAACACTACTGAGAACACCACTCAAGGTGCTCAACCTTATAACCCAAGTAATGCTAAGCCCCTAACATCCAACATGTACCCCATAGGAGAGAACATTTGGACCCCATCTCATACTCTTACAAAGAAATCTATTCTCACTTACTAGTAGGCCAATTAGTGGCTTCAATATTCATAAAATCAAAATCACCACTATATCCCAAATGGTAAAATGAAAATGCCTATTAAAAATACCATGATGGAGCACAAGGCCACTCTATTTAGAACTGCACCTCATTTAATGGGAGGTATAAAGTCTACTAGAAAAGGTCATGTTAAGGTTGAGCAAGGACTAGGACCTAATGTTGGAGCTAACCCTCTTCCAAATCATGTGGAATAAAGATGAGTGTGGAAAAACTTGTTAGGTAAGAAAAAGCATCAAAGAGGTTAAGACATTAATGAGTAGAATATTGCAAGCTTTCGTGAAAGCCAGAATAGTGCTAGAAGCAGAAAACCAATATGATAAAATAACTAAATCCTTTTGTTGCCACTACGAAAGAAGGCATACTCTGCACACAGTGCAAATTTTCTAAACATGGTCCAATGGATGATAAACCACTCAGAGATTGTGTTTTATGATGAAAGAAATGAAAACTTGAGCCCATATGTCAATGCCATCGAAAAGGATAAGAAAATCCTTCATATAGGTTTAAAAGGCCATTGGTCTTCTTTGCCAACCAGTCATATATCAAAGTAGCCCTTGTTTAATTTACACCGAAAATGATCATTTAGCTTTCATCCCATTTTCTTATAAAGAAGACAAAGTAGTACCTTGCAACTTCAAATTAAGACTCTAATCATCAAAGAGTCTAGTCAACAAGATACTAATATGGATCTCTTAAAGGTAAGCCACCTAACTCAAAGTGGTAGATGTTATGCCCCAACTATCAGCGAAAGGTGAAAATCAACAAAAGAACTTTACTCTTATCTCTCAAGCATCAAAGATTATGACCAAATAATCAGATTTGATAGCTATCAAGGAACCAGGTAATGAAAAAGAAGCTAAGGAATTCTTCATATTCAATAAGCACATAGAATACAGCATAATTGACTAGCTGAATAAATAATAGGCAAAGATATCAATGCTTTCATTGCTCTTCAATTTTGAGGCACAAGGATCTAAGAATTCTTGGATAGCATCTTCAGATCTACAACTCAATTACTTGATTATGGATGTTTTATTGTATAACAACACGATTTAGCACGATCGGATTAAAAAAAATTTCCACAACTTTGCTGCACATCTTATCTATTTTTCCTACAGCCTGTGCCCTCCAAAATTTGTTCAAGTGTTTAGGCTAAAACCAAGATTCCTATCCTGTTGAAGTCTATTTCATAGTAATCCTATGAATTAGCTATATGCTTCTACCCAAGAGCATTGCAGGATCCTTTATAGACATACTTTTATCAAATATTATTAATAAAAATGACTAAGCATTATGCATTTCATCTTCTATGCCCTTTTCTCTTCTTTTCTTGCCAACTCTTAGACTCTTTTCTACATTTTCCACCTATATTCTTTTTTCTCCATATTTTTAGGAACCGAATGAAAGTAACATGAATGTTCATAGTGAGATTTTGAGAATCAATTTTGAGTAACTAATCTGTGTTGGCAAGGTCGAGCCTGAGGAAGATTCTGAGAAAGGTTCTTTACCATTAGATCTATTAAAGCTAATTAAACAAGAAGAAAAATAGATCTTACCTAATGAGGAGCCTATCAAAACCATAAACCTTGGGACTGATAAAGATAAAAAAGTGATCAAGATTGGAACCTCCATAAACCCATGAACTTGAACCAAACTGATAAACCTTCTCCAAGAATATCAAGATATGTTTGTTTGGTCTTACCAAGACATGCTTAGATTGGACACCAACATTGTGGTCAAGAAACTCCACCTCAAAACCCAATGTAAGCCCATATAATAAAAGCTTAAAAGAATGAAAGACTAAATGCTTTTTAAGATTAAAGAGGAAGTAAAAAAGTAGTTCCATTCAAGATTTCTTAAAGTAGCTAATTATGCCAAATAGGTAACCAATATAGTCTCATCCCTAAAAAGGATGGCAAGGTACAAATATGTGTATACTATAAGGATTGAAACTGACTAAGGATAATTTTCCTCTACCTCACATTGACACTCTAGTGGACAACACCATTAAGAATTCAATGTTTTTCTGCATGAACAGGTTTTCAGGTCAACCAGATCAAAATGACACTATAGTACATGGAGAAAACCACTATTATGATTATATGAGGTACTTTTCTAATAAAGTTATGCCTTTTAAACTAAAACACATTGAGGCAACCTATTAGAAAGCAATGGTGATGTTGTTCCATGATCTTATACATAAAAAGATAGAGGTCTATGTGGATTACATGATTGCCAAATCACCAAAGGAGAGTGAGAATGTTGCTAACCTTCAACAACTCTTCAAACATCTATGCAAATATCTTAAGCTAAATGCTTCTAAATGCACCTTTTACGTCATTTTTGGTAAACTGCTAGGTTTTATTATGAGTGAAAAGGGAATAAAGGTTTGACAAATTTAAGGCCATTCAAAATTTGCCACTACCTCATACCCAAAAAAATCCTAGAAAGGTTGAACTACATAGCCACATTCATATCTTGGCAAATCGACAAATCAAATATGATATTTTAGTTACTTAAAGGACAGAATCCTTGGTAATGGAACAAAAAGTGCTAGGAAGCCTTTGACAAGGTCAAACACTACCTTTCAAACCTGCTAATACTTGTGCCATTAATACCCTGTCGACCTTTAATCTATACTTATTAGTTTTCAATAATTCTAATGGGCTAACATGATGAGTTGAATAAGAAGGAGTAAGCTATCTAATATTTGAGGAAAAAATTCAAAGAGTATAAAAATAGCTACTTAGTAGTAAAAAAGCTATTTTTACTCTAGCTTAGACAGCTCCGAGGTTAACACAATACATGCTATACCACATTACATGGCTAATCGCCAAACTTAACCCCATTAAATAGTTGTGAAGCCCTTACCTTGTCTAAAGGATTAGCTAGCAGCAAGTCTTACCCTCTAAGTATGATATCTTCTATGTGAATTAAAAAGATATCAAGGTAGTACAATGGTCGATTTCTTAGCAAGGCAAGTGATAGATGACTATCAGCCGTTAGAATTTAAGTTTTTGGATAAAGATCTAATATGCAGACACAAAAGATACTCTCGATTGTCACCCATCTTAGAAGATGCCTTTTGATAAAGCTTCAATGCATTGAGGCATGGAATCAGGGTAATTCTGATCTCACCCTATGGAAATTACTACCCCTTTATCGCTAGATTAAACTTTAACTATATCAACAACATAGCCAAATAAGAAGCTTGCATCATGCGACTCCAAGCCTTAGTAATCTATCAGCTCTGAGCTAACTTAATACAAAAAGCTAATATCCAAATTAAGACAATATTTTGATGAAATCAGCTTTCAGCATTTGCCTTGAGAGGAAAACCAAATGGTCAATGCCTTAGCAACCTTGGCTTTCATGTTCAAAGTAAGTTGAGATTTAAAGGCCACATCTATTCAAATCTGGCCCATTGCTATAGCATAAAAGAGGAAAAAGATAGACTATCATGGTGCCATGATATTCTCTAGTATATCAGACATCAACAGTATCTGAAGCATGCTACCAAAACTAACAAGAAAACCATCCAAATAATAGCTGTGAACTTTGTTTTGGACGATGGGATTTTATACAAGAAAGGCTAGGATCAAGTATTGCTCTGAACTGTGGATGCTTCTGAGGCCAAGAGAATCCCAGAAGAAGTCCATGAGAGAATATGTGGGACGTACACCAATAGACACCAAATAGCAAAGAAAGTCATGCAATCGAGCTATTATTGGTTGACCCTTTAAAAAGATTGCACCAATTATTCTCAAAAATAAAACAAGTGCTAAATCTACGCAAACAAAATTCATGTCTGGCCATCACCTCTGTATGTTATGATAGCTTTATGGCCTTGCGCTATGTGGGGCATGGAAATTTATTACTCTTAAAGCCTCTAATGGGTACCATTTCATCCTAGTCACCATAAACTACTTCACCAAATGGGTAGAAATGGCTACGTATGCCAATGTCACCGAATATGTGGTTTATAAAATGAAACATCATTTATAGATATGGGCTTCTTGCATAGATCATTACAAATAATGCATGCAACCTAAAAAACAAGATGATGCAAATAGTTTGCTCTTAGTTTAAAATTTAACATCATAACTCAATCTCATATCGTATAAAAATGAATAGGGTAGTCAAAGCTACCAATAAGAATATCAAGAAGATAATTAAAAAGATGGTTGCATAAAAAGACTAGCACAAGAAGCTATCTTTTACGCTATAACATAGTGTTTCAAGCTTTAATAAGTCTTACCTATTTTCCCTAATCTATGGCATGAAGACTGCTTTACTTATGAAGGTCAAGATCCATTCACTCAAAGTCTCGATGGAATAATAACTTGAAAAAGCTGGATGGGTCAAGGTCCGATATGAGCAACTCAATCTCATTGATGAGAGAAGGGTGAAAGCTATTTGTAATGTGCCAAAAGCATATAATGAGAACCCATAACAAAAAAGTTTGTCTCACTAATTCAAGAAAATGACCTAATGCTTAAACAAATCCTCTGAATCCATAAAAATGTTCAGGGAAAATGAACCCTAAACTAGAAAAGATCATATATGGTGAAAGATATTTTTCTAAAGCCCTAATTTTAACCAAAATGAACGATGGTGACTTGCCCAATCCTGTTAACTCTGACTCCATCAAGAAATACTATGCCTAAATAGGATTATAAGGTGAAAACCCAAAAGGGCATCCTATAATCTTAAAAGGAAAACTTAAATGAAAACCCAAAAAGGTATTTAGGAAAATAAACTAGCTTGAAAAAAACTTAAAAAGGTGACTTAAGTGACCGCACTCTCCCCGATCCTAACCAAGTCCAAATTATTATCAGCCTAGACTAGCACTAAGCTAGCCTATTCATTGTGTCATGATCAAAATGCTAAATCTTAACCTAATCCACTAATCCTACTCTAACCTACCTTGCCAAACCTCATTTTACACCTAAACTTGGAGAGAAAAAATCATGCCTACTTAAGCTCGAGGCAACATCACATCATGAAGCAATCCAAAGAGTCTCTTATAGGTCGACCAACACTAAAAGGATTGATTACTTGAGAAAGGCCTCCAAAAACACTCAATGGAGGATTCATGTAATCAGCATCAAGGGCAACAGCTACCTAAAAAATATATTCGTAATTCTTTTATATACCTTAAAATTTTTCATGAATTATACTCTTCTTCCTTTGAACGAAATACAATTGCTTGTTTTTCTCTCAATTCCATTTTGTAGCCCCTGCATAGCATGTGCATCATGTTTATTATTTAATTGATAATGCTTGATAAATGGAAAGAACTGATAATAGGATTTCCTAGTATTAATTAAAAAAGATGAAAATTTTATAGGAACTTTGTTTCACATCTAAAAACCAAGAATGAAACTTAAAACCATAATTGATCTTACTCGTAGACCTCTCTATTTTGAAGAGATGATCAAAACCTTTTACATAATAAACCTTAGCCAAAATATGAAACCAAGAAACTATTTTAAACTTTTTTCATTACCCTTAAATTTTAAGTTAGTCAACCCAAACTACAAAAAATAACCTTTTAAAGGATAAGCCCACCAAACTTGCTAACAAATTTAGCAAAAGGATCTCAAAAGACAAGTAGTCAAGCTTCGGACCCTTCTTTCATAATTATGGGCCTTCTATGTCTTCCAAAAACAACTTCAATAATTCAAAGCCTCCAAACATCACAAGTGAGATTGGAAAACCCAGGGATAAGAAGATGCTACATCAAAATCTTGGATGAGCAAGTGACTTAAAACATTATAGCATCTCGAATTAGGTTTCAAAATTATCATGTTGCAGCGTTTAGGCATGCATTTGCATCCTCATGCATTAATCACACAATAATTAACACTTTTCAGGTACAAACTCTTGACCCGAAAGTCTAACTAGCAAAAAACCTTAAGTATAAATTCTTACTTCTATAAAACCACAATAGGCTTTAGGTAAGAGTTTCAAACCCTGTGAGGTTGCAAATTATAAAAACATCTGGATAACATATCTACACTTATATCTCTTAGTCTATAAAAAGCTAAACCCTTAATCTTTTTAGTCTACAAAGAGTTAGGCATATATTCCTTTTAGTCCATAAAGAACTGGATGCATATTTCCTTTAGCCCATAAAAAGTTAGATGCATATTCCTTTTAGTCCACAAAGAGCTAGGCACCAATCGAGTTAGTCTACAGAGAGCTAAAAGCTCGTTAAGTCCGTCCATAAAGAGCTAAATGTTAGTTGAGTTTGTCCACAAAGAGCTATGCATCAATCGAGTCAATCCACAAAGAGTTGACACTTATCAAGTTTATCCATAAAGAGCTAGGCACCAATTAAGTCTGTCCATAAAAAGCTAGGCATAATTAAGTCTATCCACAAAGAGTTAGGCATCAATAAAACTTGCCACAAAGAACTGAGCACTAATTATGTTTGTCCATAAAGAGATGGACACCAATCGAGTTTGTCCACAAAGAGGTAGACACCAATCAAGTTAAATTCTATATTACCTAGCACCTATCTAGGGGTCAAACCTTAAAAAAAACCCAAAAATTTGGTAAAGAGGTCAAACCTTATGAAACCTATCCAAACTTTCATCGGAATCATCATAATGAAATGTTAATAAAATCGTATTCTTATGTTAACTCAAGAGGCATCATTCACCCCTAGACAAAATAATGACTGTTTATTTTTGCACTGTTCCTAATACTCACAAATGACTAAAGATGGGCAGTTGTAGACACCTTATTTTGTCTGGACCAAAGTTCAAGGCCTTGAAGGTCACCATTAAAGGCATCATTGGAGTCATTTGCATAAACTTCAATCAATTTCTTATCATTCCTAGCAAAAGTAAGATGTTTGAAAAGTCAAAAGTGCATAAATTTCACATTTTTGCATGTATCAATACAGGTTCTCCACATAAAAAAATTTTAAAGTTTTACAAGTTATATTGATACAAATGGAGCTTATATTGATACATTTGCTTAATGTATAATGCATCAATACAAGGCTTAAAAGTAGCTAAAATTTTATTTTTAGACAAAATGTATCAATACATAGGTGATTGTATTGATACATTCTAGAAATGTATCGATACAATCTTCATTGTATCGATACATTTTGGGTTTTTGCTAAATGTGTCGATACAACATGCAAGTGTATCAATATATCCTTTGTATTTTGCATAGTTCATGATAGTTTTAGCCTTTGCACTACAGATCCAAAATTTGATTTCGTTACGATGTTTACACCAAAAAAATCATCTAAATTCATATCAAGCCTTAGTATTGGACTTATAATTAGATCAAGTGAATTTTTAAGGCAAAAAATTGTTTGAAATAGGACATTTTCATGAAAAACATAGCTTGTTTAGGGGTAGGATTTGATTTTCTTCATCTACAAGGTGCCTGTAGTAGACTACTCTACCACGTTGATGCTAGTGCTAATGAAAATGAATATAGCTGAACATGGTACCTAGAACAATACAATGGTATAAGTGTAAAATTCAATAAATACCCTTGCTTTGGCTCCATTGGCTAAGCATTTGATTATAAAGGAGCCAACTTTGGCTTAGCAAAAATATAAAAAATTTACATCAAAACCACTTTTGCTGTAAAAAAAATATCCTTTTTTTTTGTAGCTTTTTTAATAACCTTTCAAAACCTTGATTCCTTATTTTCTTTCATTACCAAACTCTTCTCTATCCATGTATCATCCCAAAGCTCATCGTTGCTACACTTTGTTCATCAGTAGTAAGTTAAAAGAGGAAAAATGACTTAAAAAATAGGAACACATACAAACCACTAAAACTTAAAAATTTCAACTTTAAGGAGACAAGCAAAAAAAGAGTTTTACAAGCCTTATTGGTATATTTCCTTTACCTATCTCCTTATTTCACTACATGCATACCTCTACATGAAAGCATGCATCTTTAAGCTTGTTCTGATGATATTTTGAGTTGGTGATGGTTTGATATTCCTCACTTCAAAATTAAATTCAAAACTCATGTTATCAAAAATTCCTATGTTCTTCATGTCTTTGGGGCGTATATGTGATGTAAATTTTACTTTAATATCCCAAATTTATAATTTTTACACAAAATCATGCATTAAAAGGGGATTTATCAAAATAATGACATAACAAAATTGCAAAAACTGAAACCAACTTAAACAAGGCTAACAGTTATCGATTTTGGGCATCGTGGGGTTTAATCCTTCCCTACACATAACTAACTCCCAAACTCAATTGATGAATCTTTCAACCTTTTAAACTTTGAAATCGATGTTTCAAGCTTCACTCAAAGTGCTATTTTCAAAAAGCATTCGATTATGCCTAGCCTAAAATAAATAATGGTGACTCCAAGTCTTCGACTGCTTAATAATGGCCATCCAAGATTAGTTTGACAAGCGATTCATCATGATCAAAGGATGACCCAAAGGCAACAATTACAACCAACAATTTTTTTCTAAGTCACAACACTGTTGCCTAAACGATTCAGGGTAGGGCATAGTGGTAGGTGAAAGCACATCATGATAGTGCTAATTTGGAGCTAATAAAAATGTTTTCTATGTGTTTTAAAGTGTTTTGGTGATTCTAAACTTGATGAGCTTAGATGTGGGTCATTTAGGAATATTTAGATAAGTTGAATTATGTTGTTTAAAGTCAATATGGTTGCTGGTTTCCACACTTGGCATTAGTGTGCCTCTCATTTGTTAAGAATAAAAACTATAAAAGCAAGGACATTCATGTGACTCTGAAAAATACCACTAATGTTAGAAACATAGTTTTAAGTCGAGTTGCATAGAGATTATTGTTGTTTCCTCATATAGGACATTCATAGAGTCTATTTGGTCTTATTCCTGGACTTTTAAGCATTTAAAAACTGTTATAAAAATTGACATAATGAGTTGTGATCATAATTTGTGTCAGAGCTATTATTGCAATCTAGCATAGTAATCTCACAAAAAATTGTTTTCTAATAGGTTAGAGGCCTTAGGAATTTTCATTAGTATTTTTCCTATAATCATCATTGATTAGGCTAAATGATAGGCTTTTAAGATCTTTGATTTCTTGATCGGATGTGTACAAAAAAACTCAAAACATGAGCTTTTTATACAGCTCTACTTCAGTGCCAAAGTTGTAAAACAAGCTATTTTATGAGGACTATCATTTTTATTAGAGAATATGTTTCTAGATTGAAATAGAGTGAATAAGCTTTTCAAGCATGTATGGCTTGTCTAACGGATAATTCGGACAAATCAAGAAGAAAATTTGAAAGGTGTGCTGGTTGGATATGTTGTATGATGCAGCAGTGTTTGATTAAAAAATTGATGATAGTCAAAATGATTTTCTAGCATTTTTTAAGTATTTTTAAGTTGAATTAAAGTGAGACAGCATTCATTAGAATTTGATATGGTGATTTTATGTATATTAATAATCCAAAATAAATTTAGGGAGCTTAAAAGGTCAACTCTGTCCTCTATTTTCTAGGTCTCTCTGATTTTAGTGTCCACAATTTTGAGGCATTTGGATGCTTCAAAACTAATTCTAAGAGTCATGGTAAGTGTGTTAATAGATCTATTGAGTGTCTTATAAAAGGACCTTAGTGGCTCAGATTAAAGCTTCCAAGTGCATAAAAGTGATTTTTAATATTGTTTTCAATGTTTTGATTTCTTTAATTTAGTCTAAGAGTATTAGTTTTTTTCATTTCTTAAATGGAGTTAAATTTGATAAATATCTGGAAAATAAAGTCAATTCATGAATTTTTTTAGAGTCCAATGCATTTATGGAAATTTTTATTCATAAATGATTTTCACTCTAAATTAGTTATAAATTCGAGCTAGTCCTGAACCAACAATAAGGTGCACTCATGGGTACCTAATAAGAGTCTCGAGATGCTATTTTCTATTTTTGATGATATTGTTTGATTTTGATAAATAAAAAGGGGATTGTGATTGAATATGTGTGATTGAAACTGAAAAAAAAATTTTAAGTACATGTGAATAGTTAGGCATATAAGAGGGATCCAGTTCTTCTAGTGCAACCGATTCTTGAGCCTAATTCATAGATTTATTGTATACCTAGATTGTAAAATCATTCCTTCAAGTTTAATGACTCTTTAGCAAATGGCTCTGATAGGTGACTGATCACACCTAGCAAAAAAATCAATGGTGACTTTTTAACCTAATCACTCTCATACTTTAATATAAGAGGTTTAGACGAGTGATTTAGCTGACCGGATGGGAGCCTACGATAATTCAAAGTTTTGACTACTCTAATACATGGAGTTTCATATCTCAATATATTATAATAATACCTTGCCCGTGTAGTGCCACTCTACAACAATGGATTATATTAACGCCGTATTTGTGCTCTATATATGGCTATGGTTGTAAGCATTTGATGGGAGATATATCATAATTTCATTTGAAGAATATGGCATCCACACAAACTGTGAATAATTATAAAAAAAATATTACTAGTAGTACATATACCCATGTCTAAAATAGAGACTTTTTCACCCAACCAAGGGTAGCCTAGGTAGGCACCGCTCCAGGAATATAGGAAACACCCTGCCTATTCTTGGGGTGGCCAGGGCATGTACTACCCACCCTAGGTGGCGGTAGGGCATTAGCATTTCTCCAATCAAATGTAAAATATATTCTCTAGTAGCATATTTTATCTCTTTATAGCATCATTTTTATGGAGATTTTGGAAGATTAACTATAACCAAGTTTATTTTATTGTTGAGCCTCTAACACACTCTTTAAGAGGTTCCATGCCCAATAAATTTTGGCACTCATAATTCTAATCCAACAAGTGGGGCCAGTTACTATCATGCCATTCATTGAAAATCCAAGTTGTAGCACAATATCTCCTAGAGTGATCTTGCATTCACCATACGAAATATGAAAAATGTACATCTTCAATTTTCATTGTTCAATCAACGCATTTATAAATTCAAGCTCGAGTAGACATCGATGAACTTCAGTTGCATAATAAATCCAGCTGTCTTTAAATGGTTTATAATATAGTGATGTTATTCGTGAAAAAAAATTTTTCAAGGCCATAAAATGCAAAGAGTATTTCATAAAAAATGCCATAAATTAATTAATTATAAATAATAATGTAGTAAAGATAATATTTATAAAATTCAAGTATCTTTTAGTAAACCACTGATGATATATGATTGTTTTGCAATCTCAATAATGATGATGAAGCCATTAAACTGTGTGAAAATATTCCTATAGCAAGAATTTCAAAGTTTTAATATATACCAAAGTAAAGTTCATATTTTAGACTAAATCAAGTGATAATCGATTTAATGCAGAGAGGAAGAATATATAACTGCGAAGAAAATGATATTAAATATATTTTTATATTATAATTTCAAATTTTTAATATTTATCATATTATTTTCATAATTTTCTAATTTTATTTTTAATAAGTTTTTCGTATTTAATTTATGAATAAATGCATATTTAGTAAAAATATTTTACATAATTGTAGATATTTATGTATTAACAATTTTTTTATATTTGGCGGATAATTTTAATTTTTGCAAATTATATTATTAACAATATTTTTAATTTAATTTTAAAAAATAATTAAAAAATCAAAAATAATTTCATATAGATTAATCAATACCTAATCTAATCTTTCAACAACGGCTAAACTAAAGTTATCAAACTAAATTTTAAAAAATAATTACAAAATCATAAATAATTCCATATAAATTAATCAATACCTAATCTTTCAACAAGAATTAATCTCAATTTATCCAACTAAATTACAAAATGTTAACAAAATCATAAATAATTTCAAATAAATTAATGAATACCTAATCTTTTAGCAAAAATTAAAACCTGTGTAAATCATAAATATCACACCTTCAAACGAAATCCTCTCCCTCAACTGAATGCTTATGCTTTATATAAGAATAAATAAAACAAATAAGAAAACCAAGAAGGGTTTATTCAAATTTTTCAAAAACTATAAGTTTGTGCAGACAAACTTGTTCAATTCACAGGTTTAACAACACGCGAATCTCTTTCTTTTTTGAGAAAAATAGTTAACATATAGGAGAACGGCTTCTATATTATTATTATTATTATTATTATTATTATTAGTTTAAAAATTAAAAAAAAAAGATTGGTTATTATTATTATTATCATAAATTGAAAATTTTACAAAATTAAAAAAAATAAAAAAAAACTTGTGAATTAAAAAAAAAGCTAAATTCTTATAAAAAAAGCCCTGGCATGCAATGGTCTTTCTTTTTTTTTTGTTCTTTTTTTTTAAATTTTGATGAAAAATATCTTTGTTTATTTTTGGGTCATAATCATATTAATTATAAATTTATATAAATTTTGACATATTAATTATTCTTTTTATATAAATTTCAACATGTTCTTATATTTGTATCATGTTGTATTCTAATTTCTTTCGCATTGTGTTCCTCATGCTTTAAGGCTATCCATTTTTTTAATTTTGTTAAGGAAGAATTTGTGTATTTGTATTTTTGTTGGTGTTTGTTTTATTTTTCATGTCATTATTGTTTTCAAGATATACATCACATATAAATTTAGACATGTTAATAGTTTAGTTTATGTAGATTTGGCATGTTCTTATATTCATATTATGTTCATATTATTTATGATGTTGTGTCATAGTTTAATTATTTTTCTCATATTTTTTTCGTGTCATATAATCATGTTATGTTCGAAAATATCAATGTAATTGATAATATTCAAATAACTCCAATTTTATGTCATGTTCATGCTCGTGTTACTTTTATGTCATAATCGTATTCAATATATTATATATTCATGTAAAATTTAACACATTATTAAGTAATTTATGTAGATTTTGACATATTTGCTGATTAATGTCATATTCATGTTATTTTCATGACATGTTTTCCAAAATTGTCAAGTCTAATTGATTTTATTTAAATAAATTTTAGTTTTGCGTTACTTATCTTATAGTGATTCATTGTTTTTTGTAATTTTAAATTATATCTTAATTTAAAAGTTGTCTTTAAGTAGAAATATTTTGGATAGTTTGTTATGGTAATTCAATTTAAACTCCAAATTCATGGGCTTAGGAATCAGATTATTAAATTTAAATTTATCATACATTAATATAAATATCATATTTAAAATATATTAATTGCATAGCTTGGGCTTACTTCTTATTCAGTTATTGCACTGTTATTCTCAATTCAATACCATATCCTTAATAAAATCAATAAATTTTGATAATTTTTTATAATGTTATTCAGATTTGATATGAGTTTTTGATATTAATATTTGCTCAATGTGAGTATGCTTAATATTTTGAAAATTTTCATATTTGAAGGATCATACTTTATACTTCTATATGCATCTATGTCAAATATAAAATGTGAGTACTTTAAGGAAAATAGATTTTGGGTAGCCTAGATTTTTGGTAGTTCACTTTGCAACTAAACAAGTCTAAATTATAACACAGTTAAATTTCACTAATAAAGCTTAATTGACTAGAGGAGATCTAATGGATATAGGCTAAATCTTTAAGGTTAGATTCTTGAAATTTGGAGCAATTTTGGAAAGATAAAGCCTAGATCCAAAAACAGGAAGCCAAAGAGATTGGGTGGGGTGAAATTTGAGTCAAACAATTGCAAGCAAGTGGTGGTGGTGATTGCAACCGACAATTAGCATGGTGGCTGATCGTTGGATTCTTGGTTTAAGGGTTGCCTTTGGGTTTGGCTAAAGAACATGTAGAGAGAAGGGAGAGTAGAGAAAATTAGAATATAATAGTATAACGCAGTGACAACCACAATGAACCCCCCATTATAAGTGTCAGCAAGGGTTTTTTGTCACTTGGCCAAAGCACTATGGTTAAAAATAGACTTTTCCCTACTATAAAGGCAACTAGAAAATTTTCGAATAATACCTATACTTGAAAAATAGATAAAAACATAACTTAGTAGATAAGAAAATTAATATTAGTTATATAATTTCCTTTTTCAATTCATTTTTTTTGGTACATGAGTAAAAATAGGATGGTAGCAAATTAAATAGTTGTAAAATTTTAATTATTGAAATCTAAATTCACTTATGGCTTGTTTGATAACTTAAATTTGGGCTAAAAATTTAGATTTTATTTACAAATTGAAATTTTTTATTTGGATGTTAGAATAAAAAATTGAATTTAAATTAGGCGAATCTAGCATTAATTTTGAGTAGCTAAAACTTAGAATGTGAAATTACTTTTTAAAGTGAGAATTTATAAAATCACAAAATTACTATTCATTGCTTGTACCTTATCTATTTTTCTTCCTTGTTAGTATTTTAATATATATATATATATATACATATATAGTTTTAAATTTATTAGATGTTGGAGATTGTATTTGAATTTATTGCGGAAGATGTAAATAAAAACTTTGAAATAAAATTATTTATTTGAGGACATTTATATTTTACTTTAATCTAAATTTTCATATGTCATAAAAGTAAAAAAAATTAATTTTCATTTAATCCAAATACAAATCTTAGTCACCCAAATAAAAAAATTTTTAAATTCAAGAATTTGAAAGCTATAAGTTTCAAATCTAAAATTTTGAAATTCAAATCCAAATTCAACTGTGAATTTCTAAACATAACCTTAATTTATCTTAATATTGAATTCAAGTTTTATTTGCATACTATCCAAATCCACACTCGATTTAAGATGTAATATTTTGGATATTTGAGTCTACTAAATATCAAAAATTATTATATCATTTTCTTAAAACAATAAAAATCTAAAATTAAATAAGAACTAAACATGTATATGGCTATTGAATTAAGATATCAAAATCTTTTATATATACAATTAAAGTAAATCAAGATATTTAACGTTATATGAATCAAAATTAAATATATTTAAACAATAAATATTTAAAAAAATTTATCTGAATTGTTAGCTTCAAACTACAAAAAATACGAAACGTCGGATGTTACATTATCGAGTCAAGGTTGAACTTCTAACCTTAAGATGTTTATTGCCTGCCACCAATGTGGTCGACAGTATTTGTAACATGTCTCCCAGGCCTCCTCCATCATGTTGCAATTGTTAGCACTTACAAATGCAACATTATGAACCAAAGGTAATGAATTTTCTCTCGGATTACGAAAGGAATAGAGAGAAATTAAGGAAAAGCATATGATTTTTGGTGTGTTTTTCCTTATCCAGTTTTACATCTATTTATTGGTGTTAAAATATAATCTGATAAGATTTAGAAGGATAAAATCTTTTTCAAATTTTAAAATTTAAATTTTAAATTTAGATTCTGAAAATCTGGATAATATCAGAATTTAAATTTTAAAATTTAAATTTTAGATGACAATTTGAAATTCAAACAGAATATCTTATCCAAACTAGATTATCTTCCTCTTCAAATAGGTATTATGAGAATAATTTCTCATTCACCTCAAATATCAATTGTGCATCATATTTATGCACCGTGTATACACATAATTATCTTTATTGATATCCAACAATCCCCTACATGAATGGAAATTATCCAAATAAGATGACAAACTGGCTCAGAATATGAGAAAGAATAACTTGAAGAGTTATTGCATCAGGATAGATAGCTTTGGGCTTTGAACCTTCCATAGCGACAACTATCGGATTTACTTGGCTAACTAGTAAACTTGATGTCTTAAACTATTCAACCTTTATTGTAAACCAAGGCAATAGGTGTCACATAATCCCTCTTCGAGCACCCTTATTTCTCATGGTTGCATTCATTTGGGCCCTAAACACATCCTGGTTTTAGAGAATGCTCTAGAGAATTTAGCCTTATCAGTTCTCATAAAACTGGCCATGTTTCACACTCACATAGGTGATTTCTTATCAAGAGTATCCTGTAATACCCCACTTAATTTTATCAAGCTATAAGAATCATTAAAAGCATACCTTAACCTAACACCTCTGCAAGCAGCATTGATTCATCGTAGGAATGGATAAAAATGTTTAACTCTTTCAATGCTCTCACTAAGTTAACATAACTCGATTGTCCTTTGAACCTAGATCTTGGGATCTTCAGTCAATAAGGTAGGGTTGCCATTATGTAACTTTTAATTTATAGGCTTAAGTCCCATTCCCCTTAATGATGTATAAACTTGCTCTCTCATTAAACCTTTCATAAGTGGATCCACGATACTATCTTTTGATTTCACGTAATTAATAGAGATAATCCCGTTTGAGAGCAATTGTCTTATAGTATTATGTCTTTAATGGATATGTCGAGACTTACCATTATACAAACAACTATATGCCTTACTAATTGCAGATTGGCTATTGTAATGTATACATATTGCCAGCACAGGTTTCGGCCGGCATGGAATATCTTTTAAAAATTTTTGAAGCCACTCTACTTCTTTTCCAGTTTTATCTAAAGCAAAAAACTCAGATTCCATCGTGGCTCTAGCTATGCATATTTGTTAGAAGATTTCCAAGACACTACAACTCTTCCAATAATAAAGACAAATCTGCTAATGGATTTTAAGTCTTTAGTATCCGATATCCAATTTGCATCACTATATCCTTCTAGTATGATTGGATATCTCATATAATGTAATCCATAATTTGAGGTGTATCTCAAATATTTGAATAATCTCACAATTGCTTTCCAGTGATCTTGCCCCAGATTACTTATAAATCTACTTATTTTACTTACTAAATAGGCTATGTTCAGTCTTGTATAGTTTATCAGATACATTAAGCTACCAGTTATGTGCGAATACTCAACCTGAGATATTGTGTCATTAGTATTTTTCCTTAGATGTAAATTTACATCTATGGGTGTTTTGCCAATATTGGGATCATTCTTATTAAACTTCTCAAGGATCTTATTCACATAATGATCTTGAGTTAACACCAAGCCATCTTGTGATTTAGAAATTTTAATTCCTAAAATCACATCTGCTACACCCATGTCTTTCATATCAAACTTACTGGTCAACCATGATTTGGTAGCTTTAATAATCTCATCATTACTGCCTAAGATCAACATATCATCTAGGTATAAGCAATGACATATCTTTTATCAATATACTTTATATGTATACACATCTATCGCATTCATTAATGCAAAACCCTTGTGACAACATTGTTTTGTCAAATTTTTTATGCCACTGTTTCAGTGCTTACTTTAAACCTTATAATGATTTAACCAGCCTACACACCTTCTTTTCCTGGCCTAGAACTATAAACCCTTTGGATTGTTCTATATAGATTTCTTCATCCAATTCTCCATTCAGGAAAGTAGTCTTAACATCCATTTGGTATATCTCAAGATCGTTAAAAGCCGTAATAGATACTAACATTGGAATGGATGTTATCCTCGTAACTGGTGAGTACGTATTAAAGTAATCAAGCCCTTTTTTTGCTTTTACCTTTTTATTACAAGTCAGGCTTTGTATTTGTCTATAGATCCATCTACCTTCATCTTTTGCATAAATATCCATTTGGATCCCAACAGCTTATACCCTGGAGGAAGATCCACCAGTTCCCATGTCTAATTTTGCATGATGGATTCTATTTCATTATTAATGGCCTCTTTCCAAAATGGTGGCTCTGGAGATGGCATAGCTTCTTTAAACATTTAAGTTTCATTTTCTAACAAATAAATTAGAAAATATAGAACATAAGTAGTTGATATTTTAGTTCGTTTACTCTTTTGGAGTTCTATTTATTCATCCTCATCCATTTATGGATCACTACTTAAGTTCTCATGGGCTCTTTTCGTAGTCTTTTTTTTTTTGTGTTCCCTTGTAGAGAAATACATCTTCAAAACATAAAGCATTTCTCAATTCAGTAATCGTATTAAC
>JBBYHO010521154.1:0-18247 GCA_038382025.1 Adansonia gregorii | reverse complement strand
GAACATTTGCACTCATGTGTATTTTCATGTACAGACACTTGCACTCATGTGCATCCTTGCATTTGCGTTCAATTTTTGCATTCACATGAATTCTTTTTCACAAGCAGTCATGCTCATGTGTATTTTTACTTATAAGCATTTGGACTATTATGTATTCTTATTTATAAGCATTCACACACATATGCGTACCCGTTTACATCTAGTAGTATTTCCATGTCTGTAACTATTTGCAATCAGACGTATTTGCATTCTTGCACGTTCATATTCATGAACAGTCATCTTGTCATCTCACATGCATGTGCATTATTCCATGCGCATGAGCATCTTGATAACAAGCATTACCATTAACTTGCTCATGAAACATGGCGTTGATGCCTTGACATGGCATTTATCACATATCCTCTCTTTAGGGTGTTGACCAAAAAACCTTTAAAGCTTCTATTGAGGATATTTCATCAAGAACTTTTAAATCCTTTTTTTAAAGATATTTTCAAAGATTTCCAAAGCCTTTCTTAAGGATTCTTCAAAAACCTTCAAAGCCTCTCTCAAAGATATTTTAGCAAAACCTCAAAGCTTCTCTTAAAGATGTTTCATTAAAAACTTTTAATTAAAGCCCCTTTAAAGATGTTTCCACTGAAGATACCCTTTAAATCAGAATTGACAAGAAAAACCTCCCGTACTTGCTAGCAAACACAGCTCAACTTTCTTAAACATAAGGACTTTCCTTTCCTTTTACAATCAAAAGGCCATCCACACCCTTCGAAAACAGCCTTAACATTTAGAATCTTTGCAAATCTTGAACAAGCTTGGTGAATCTGTAGCAAGAAATCACCCTATCAAACTTCATGAAGAACAAATGATTGAAATGACCAAAATTAAACATCGAATTAGAATTTTAAAATCATTACCTTTGCATCATGATTGCATTTTCGCGCATCATTCATACAATAGGTACAAACTCCTATTTGTAAAAGTCATGCCAACAAAAAATTTAAAGTACAATTTTTTATTTTTGAAAAAACTCTGAAAGGTTTCAAGTAAAAATTCTTGACCTCATAAGCTCATAAATCAAAAAGCTACCTAGGAAAGGTATTTAAATTCATATTGTTTAGTCTATAAAGAGCTGGATACTTTTTTCTTTTAGTCCACAAAAAGCTTAGTTCATAAAGAGTTGGACATCTTTTATCTTATTTAGTCTACAAAGAGTTGGACACATCTTTTTCCTTTTTAGTCCATAAAAACCTAGACGCATCTTTCTTTCTAGTCCATAAAGAGCTAGGCACCATTTTTTCTTTTTAGTCAACAAAAAGCTGGATGCCTTTTTTCCTTTTTAGTCTACAAAGAGTTATACGCTTTTATTAGTCTACAAAAAGCTAGACACATTTTTCTTTCTAATACACGAAGAGATGGATGCCTTTTTTCTTTTTAGTCCACTAAAAGCTAGACATATTTTTCCTTTTTTAGTCCATAAAGAGCTGGATGCCTTTTTCCCTTTTTAGTCTATAATGAGCTAGACACTTTTTTTTCTTTCTAATCAAAAGTGCTAGATGCCTTTTTTCTTATTTAGACCATAAAGAGCTAGACATCAGTTGAGTTAGTCCTCAAAGAGTAGGGCACTAATCGAGCTTGTCCCCACAGAGCAAGGCATTAATTGAGTCCACCCTCAAAGTGCAGGGCACCAATCAAATGTATCTTCGAAGAGTAAGGCAATAACCAAGTATATTCTTAAAGGGCAGGGTCCCAATTGAGTTTGTCCTTAAAGAGCTAGCACCAACAAAGTTTAACCTTAAAGAGCATGGCATTAATTGAGTCATTCATAAAGAGCTAGGCACTAATCAAGTCTATCTTCAAGAAGTAAGGCACTAAACGGGTATGTCCATAAAAAGCTAAGCACTTATCGAGTTCACCCATAAATGGTTAGGCACTTATTAATCCAAAGTCCACATTAACTAGCACTTATTTAGGGAAGTCAAACCTTAGAAAAAGTAGAAAACCTAGTAGGGAGGTCAAAACTTACAAAAATCTATCCAAACTTTCATCCAAATTGCTGGTAATGTATTATGATTACCACGACACAGCATTAATTAAATTACATTCTTACAAACATTCAAAGAATGTCATTCTACCCCAAAAAATGGTGTCTATTTATCTTTGCTCTATTCTTGATACTCAATAATAACCAAAAAAGGGTAGCTATAGACATTTATTTTGTTCGGGGATCCTAAATCATTGAAGGCTATCATTTAAGGCATCAAAGGCAATTATTTTGGGTATCCTTGGAAGCATAGGTTAATTTCTCATTATTTTTTATTATAAAGAGGTAATTTAATAAGCTACAAGCATATGCAAGTCATAGTCTTGCATACGTATTGATATCAAGCTCTTACACTACTAAAATTTCAAATTTTCACATGCAATATTGATACAGAAGGGTTTAGTATTAAAACCTAATGAGTGGTATCAATACTTAAAATGTTTGCATCGATACAAACCTTGGTAGTAGCTAAAACAATGATTCTTGGCCAAATGTATTGATACTCAAGCAAGAGTGTCGGTACAAGCCCATAAAGTATCGATACATAACCTTTAAGTCTCAAGATTGAAAAATTCTAGCATGCTTTCCTTTGGTTAAAACTATGCATACCATTATAGTTAGCAGGATTTTAGATGTTATTTATGAGTCTAACATTCTCCTACATCTTATATATCATAATCCTACACTTTGCCACCTCTTCAACTATCAAAATATCACTTTTGTTTTTTTGAATGTGTTGTCTAGGTTCACTATTATGTGTGTTGCATTTCATTCATAACTTATGTGTCAAAATGCATGCTTGCCTGCTGTCATAAATCTATCTTTTAAAAGCCCCAAGTTGAATGCATGCTACCTTCAATAGATAGAAATGAGCATGGATTTAATTTTTTCACTAAATTGGTCCTTCAATCTTAAGGGCAAATCAAACTTTGTTGGTCTAAATTCATGGTTGAACAAAATGCCTTTTTTAGAAAAATACCTTTTTATTGTTAAAATATTAAGCCTTAATCTTGAGTTTAATGCCCTTATTAGTGGCATGGCCAATAGGTTGTTTCATCACACCAAACTACTCTAAGATTATGGGATGAATTCATGATGCCCATGTACCTATCATTTTATGTTAGGACATTCAGATGTCCTTGGCTTAAGTCTAGTCTTGAGAAGCCTAAAATTATCGAAAACTCCCTTGTTTTGGCTCTGGCAGCAATATTTCTACCATTAAAAAATTATTTTTGAGACCAAACACATTTTTATGAAATATTTTAATATGTTTTTGCATGAAAGATCATCAAATTACCTTTTTAATATTGTCTTGTTTGCACTCTTGTTATTTTGGATAAGGGAGTTATGCTTTTTTGAACCTTTATTGTCTAGAACCCTTAAAACCAGTAAACGGTATTATGTTTAGGCTATTTTGGCCCGTCAAATGATTTTTTTGAATTTTTTAAATATTTTTCTTAGAAAGTTTATGAAATTTATTTTAGAAAGGTATCATTTGTAATTTAACGATACCAAATAAGTCAGACAATTTTTCAAAGTTTACTTTGCCCTTTTCCCTTGCATTGGCTACTAGTGTCAAAACAAAACCAAATTCAAAAATTAATTCCACTTAGAAAGTAATTTTCTAGGATTTTTGGAAGATTTTTATGAAACCTTATCAAGTCACCTGTCTAATGGTACCTTATCTAACTCCTAACTCCTCCAAATTTACCCAAAATAAATTCAAGAAGGGGGATAATGCAATGTTGTCCCCTATTTTTACAATTAAGGTTAGCCCAACTTCCCAAGTCACTTTTATCAAGATGTTCAAACTTCTCAAATTGTGCCCAATTGACTCCCCATGAAGTCACCTAATATAATATAAGTCGTCTAGACTCAAATCAAGGTTAAACAAAAAAAATTATTGGAACTCTTGGGTTTTATTTTCAGAATATCTTTTATCCAGAATATTCCTTTTCTCCATAAATATTAAAATTTTCATTTTTAGGGATACTCTAACCCTATTTTTAAGTGGATACTTTAGCTTCGCTTTTATTTAAAACTTAGATTTTCTCTCTTTGGACATTTTCAGAATTACTAATCAAAACCCTTTTTAACAGACCTAAAATTTTTACCTTAGGGGTATTCTAACCCTACTTTTCGAAAGGTACTCCAACCCTGTTCTTTACCTAAAGTCTAAATTTTCTTTCTCCCAAAACTTTCAAAAGGGTTCGATCAAAACCTTCTTTCAAAATGTTCAAAACCATCACCATTAGGGATATCCAACCTTGCCTTTCAAGAGGAGACTTCAAACCGATGTTTCACCAAAAATATGATTTTTACCTCAAACATCCTAAGTCATTTTAATTAAAATATTTTTTCTATCCCTTAAGTTACTACCGAATCCAAACATGTTTTAAAGTAGTCATCTCAGTTACTTTAATAATCGATGACAATTACGAGATACATTCCAATGATTCTTCTTTTTTTTTTTTATGTTTTTATGTGATATTATTATATTTTTTTCCTATTACTAATATGTTTCTTTTTTACAGTGACAATTGTGCATTCTTATTTTAAAATCGTTTTAAAAAATTATCAGGTAATGGTTCAAATTAGTATCTCTCCAGTGCCTAACATGAAATATTAGAATTTTTAAAATTTAATTTAAAAATTATGTTTCATAAAAAATCCCTATGTTCTCCATATCTCTGGGGAACATAGGTGATATAAACAAAACCCGGATCTAAAATTTATAAAATTTCGTGTACTGAAAGGGATTATATCAAAATAATGATAAAGTGAAATTGATTAAATGAAAACCAAAATGAAATATAGTTAGCAGGTGTCAATTTTGGGTGTTATAGGGGTTCTAATCTTTCCCCACATGTAACTAACTTTTGAACCCAACTGATGAATCTCTGGACCTTATCGATCTTAAAATTGATGTTTCAAGTTTTTGATATGCATCCTATCATGCCTAGCCTAAAATGATCGGTGGCAACTCCAAATTTATGGCCACTTCATGGTAGCCTCCTAAGACTAGTTAGATGAATGATTTGCATGATGATTTATCTCGCCTTCATCTTGCTATGCCTAATTTAAATCTCGATCAAGAGATAACCCAAAGGCTCAACCACACCACCATATATTTTTAATTCACGTGCGCTTGCTTTATATTATCTAAAGATAAAAGGATATGCAGTGACAGTATTGATACAAAAGGGCTTTTGTATTGGGACTAGGTTGTGTTGAAGTTAAAAAAGTGATTTCAAAGGAATGTGTATCAATATAAGCCAAAATGTATTGATACATGGGAATTTTTGCTTTTTCTATCGATACAAGGCTCACTATATCGATATAAGCTCTCTATACCAATTTCATGGTATTGATACCAAGAGCCAAAATTTGTCCCTAATATTGATACAAGAGGCCTTATATCAATACTACAAGGCATTTTTGCCTAGTTTAGGCCATTTTCACACATGCGTATTGTTAAACTTAAAATTCGATTGAGATATGCTTTTGGCATTAAAAATCATCAAAATTCATACCAGGCCTTGGTATTAGAGTTATTTGGGTTTTAATAAAATCTTGAGGCCCAGATAACCACAAGAATGGACATACACTTGATTACTTCAATTTGTAAAAGGTCATTCTTGAACTTTCTCATGGCTCAACTAAAATAATGGATCAAGGCCACTTAATTCAATTTTATCTTTACTATTCGCATGGCCATACGAAGCCAATTTTGGCTCAGCTGAAAAAAAAAGACTTAACACACATTCAAACACTTTCTAACATGTAAAGACACCCTCCAAAAACTCTTGTTAACCACTATCCTCTAGAAAAATCTTTATTCTCGTAGCACCATAAAGCTACCATAAAAAAATATTTCAAAACCCTCTATTCCACCCTTTTCTCATCTTAAACCTGGCTCTACTGTTGCCATATCCCTTAAGCCTATTTTAGCCACCTTTTTCTTGCTAAATAGCTAAGAAAAGGGAAAAAATGAGCCCAAAGTTAATAAGTTTTCTACTTAAAGGCTAGAGCTAGGTTTAAAGCAACTTGATATAACTTTTATCTTTTGTTCATCTTATTTTCTTTTATCATCATTTTCACTACTTAGAGAGATATATCAATGTGACCATAACCTTGTTCCTAGGTTTCTAATGTATTTTATGGCCTTATTTGTGGTAGATCTAGGATATTTAGTGCTATATTAACTTTCTTACCATGATTTACCATTTTTATGTGCTTGGTTTGCCTAAAAACATGTTTTAATGTTGTTTTAAAAATTCTAGCAAACTTTTTCTTGTTTAAACATGTTCATATCATACTTTATGGCATGACTTTTGATGTTGTTCATGAAGTTGGCACTCCTATGCATCTCTTTAGTCATTTACTTTCACTTTTATCATTATTTACATGCCAATATACCATCTTTATTTGTCTAAACATGATATTTATGTTCATTGTCATGAATATCATATGTAGTTCATAATATATTTGTTAAGATACTTGAAGCTAGCATTTTAATGAATCTTATTAATCATTCTCCTTTAGTTTTATCATTATTTACATGTTAAGATACCATTTTTGTCTATCTAAACATGCTATGTATGTTCATTGTCACGAATGTCATATTTAGTTTATAATATATTTGTCAAGATACTTTAAGCTATCATTTCCATGCATCTTCTTTATCATTTTCCTTCATTCTTATCAGTATTTACATGTCAAGATACCATCTTTGTTTGTCTAGGCATGCTATTTATGTTCATAGTCATAAATGTCACATTTAGCTCATAACATGTTTGTTAAGATGCTTCCTTAATGTTTGTAAAAAAGAACCATTTTCAAAAACTGCCTAAGTTAAGGCCATGTTAACCCTAATAAATGAGGATTAACATAGACTTAAGGTTTTTCTTCATTAGTCTACTAATATTGGGGAAAAATTAAGTTTTATGCTTGGATTCAAGGATTATTAAGGAAAATGTTCTAATTTTAAAGATAAAAATGCTTTTTTTATTGTCCAAAGTTTTGTGTCTTGATCTTTTTGCCTAGAGCCTTTTTTGTTTATGGTTAACGGGCTACTTCATCATTCTAAACTATTCTAAGGTTATGTAAATAAGCTCATAAAGCCCATTCTTTTTTCCATGGACATTCAGATGTCTGTGTCCCAAGTTTCAACCAAAAAAATTGAGAAACCCCAAAAGCTCCCTCGTTTCATCTAAATAACATATTGATTATGACTTGGAAAATCACTTTTGAACCCTAAGCCATTTTTTACAAATTTTTTGATATTTTTCATTGAAATGGCATCAAATTACCTTTTCAACGGTAATTTTTTGCCCTTGGATCATTATGCATAAATGAGTTACGATCTTTTAAACTTATGCTATATGAAACCCCTAGATTAATGATTTGTATTCTATTTAGGCCATTCCAGGTCATTAGATGATCCTTTTGAATTTTTGAAATGTTTTTCCTAAAACTTCATGAAATTATCTTTTCGAATAGATATCATTTGCAATTTAACATTCCAAATTAGTTAGGAATGATTTTTCAAAATTTATCACACCTTCTCTCTACATGTGCGATCAATGATGCATTAAATCTAATTGCAAATTTATTTTGACCTGAAAAGTGATTTTTTAGGATTTCGATAATATTTTTATATTAATCCATGTCAAATGAGCTTTCCAATCGTATCTTTTCCCACCCTTAAAACCTTAGGATTTGTTCATAATAAAATAAGAAATAGGGATACCATGATGCTATCCGTTATTTCAACATTTTTTTAAAATTGATTATTTTTTTTTGAATTTCAACACGAAGGCATTTGAATGTATCTAAATGAAGCCAATCAACCCCATCGAGTTAAAAAATATGAATCGACCTCTCTTGACCCAGATTAAGACATTGGCACTTTTATTTTTATTAATATAGAATTTTTTTAATTTTTTTAAAAAATCACCTTTTTTATCAATAATTTGTCAAAATAGCAAGAAATTATTAAATATTTGTCAATCTAGGTTTTTAAGCTTATCTTTTTAAAGTTTATCAAAATTTTCATCCATGTGGACACTACCCCTATTTTTCAAAGGGATACTACAACCCATCTTTTTAAAAATTGTTAAAAAATTAAAATTTCTCTTTCTTTAATTCTTTTAAACTTGTCATGATTTAAATCATTTTAGCCTCAAGTAATGATTGGGATAGAACATGCCTAAAAATTATTGACTTGAAATAACTGATGATAATCATGAGATACATATCGATCACCCCTTTTCTTTCCCTTTTATTATTGTGTGTGATTTACTCTATGCGATGTCATTCTATTTTTATCATCTTACTAACACATTTCCTTGGTGATAGTCATCTTGCATTCATATTTTCAGAAATCATTTTTAAAAATTATAGGGCAATGTTTCACGTCGATATCTCTCCAGAGTTTGACATGGAATATTCAATTTTCAATATTAATCTAGAAAACATTTTTGTTAAAAAATCCTTATGTTCCTCACCTTTCTAGGGCACATATGTGATTAATTTTTTTTTCAAAACCCAAACTTATTTTATTCAAACTCATTTATGAGAAAGGAATTGTACTTAAATAATGATAATTCAAAATCGAGCGAACCAAAACTCAATTAGGGAATGGCTATTTTAAGTGTGTAGGAAGGCTTATACCTCATTGTGCATAACCAACTCTTGAACCCAACTATTGAATCTCTATATCACATAGACCATGAAATTGATTTTCTTATTTTGTTATTCAGAATGTCATTTTTAATAGGCATCCAATCTTGTCTAGCCCAAAATAATCGACAATGACTCAAAACGTTGGCCACTTCATGGTGGCCACTTGAGACTACGTTCCCCCTTTATCGTTAAAAGCCAATGACTCATACTTTCTTATTCCTATAACATAAAAAAGGGAAATGTTTCAATTTAGAGGACATTTGTCTATCGAGATAATATTGTTTAAGTTACGTACACTCTATTCGTAAGGGCACATTATCAATAGCGGCAATTTTAATAGAAGTCTAAATGAGTTTTATAGGGTTTAACCTTTCTACTGGGGTTGTAACGTACCCTAGGGTGGATCCTCATGGATCTATAAGTGCATACGAATTAAAATATTTTCCTAACTTAGAAATGTCTTCTTGCCGAGACTTTTCTTTGGTGATATAATGAGAACGAGAATGCATGAATTTTCGACTTATGGTACAGTGAAAGGGACCATAAGATGAATTGCTCATCTTATTGGTGTGGATGAACATCATGAGATGGTCAATGCTTGGAGTCACCACTGATCATTTTGGGCTAGGCATGATCGGATGCCTATTGAAACCTATGTTCTGAGTTATGAAACGAAAAACATAGATCCGTGGTTTGCATAATGCAAAGATTCACCATTTGGGTTTGGGAGTTGGTTACATGCGACGAGGTATGAACCTCTTTGCGACACCCGAAATCGGTACCTTACTAGCTATGTCTTACCTTAGTTTTGATTATTTTAATCTTATCTTGTCATTATTTCAATGTAGCCCTTTTTTAATGCATAAATCTTATAGAAATACAAATCTAGGTTTTGATGAAAAAGATATAACCTTATATATGCCCCGGAGAGATAAAGAACATAGAGATTTTCAATAAAATGACCTCTGGATTTTACTTTGAAAAATAGAATGTTCCACTTTGGTCACTAAAATGATGTTCACGCGGAACATTACCTTTAATTTTATTCGAAATGTTTTGAAAACATGAATGCGACTAATCATCGCAAAGAAATCATGTTAATAAGGCAATAAATGAAATAACATGACATAAATCATTCAATGCAATGATAAAGAAAAAGAATGGACTATTGGAATTTATCTCGCAATTAGCATCGATTGTCTGGGAATAATCAAATTAACTATTTTTTGAGATGCATTTGGGTTTCTTGATTAAACAAGATTTGTTTGACATACTTATAGAAGTCCAAGAATGAAAAAAAATAATTGCAATTGAAAAAAAAGTTTGAGTATCCCCTTGAAAAGATGGGGTTAAAGTATCCTTATGGACGATGAATAATTTTGATGAAGAAAAATTCTTTAAAGGTTGATAATTTTGAAAAATAGGGTTGGAGTATCCCCTCAGAAGGTCGAGGTTGGAGTATCCCCGTGGTGGACGATGAATAATTTTGATGAAGAAAGATTCTTTAAAGGTTGACAATTTTAAAAATGCGGTTGGAGTATCCTCTTAGAAGGTCAAGTTTAGAGTATCCCTAAAAGTGAGATATCTGATACTTTGTAATGAAGTCGAGTTTGAAAAATTTAGTTGATAAAACCTTGTGATTTAGAAGATGAGTGAGCATTTTAATGACTTGGTGAAAAAATTTATTGTGAATTGCGAATGACGATGGTAAAGATGTAAAATATGTTCATGCCTTGATACAAGCCTATTGAGGTCAAATCATATTCTCAAGTTTGATCGGAGTAATACGAAGACATTCGAATGTCTCAAAACAAAATTTGAGAAAACAACTCAATTTTAACTGTAACCAAAAATAAGGGACAACATCATGCTATCTTATTTCCTGAATTTATTTTAAATTGGTTTGAAAGCTTTAGAGGGTGGACAAGATACCATTAGAAAGTTAACTCGACGAGGGTCAGCCTAAAAATATTCCTCATATCCCAAAAAGTCATTTTTTAAGGGAATAAATTTTCAAGGTTGGATTAATTTCGCTGTTGGTAGAGCATTTGAAGGACAAGGTGTGTCAAAATTTGAAAAATCATTTTGAACCTATTTGGTATTAAAAAAAAACAATACCTTTCTGAAAACAAAATTTCATGAACCTTTTTGAAAAAATTTGGAAAAATCATTTAGTGGGCCTGAACGGCCCAACCAGAATACATGTTTGGATTCTAGAGGTTTCAGATAGTTTAGACTTGAAAAATCATAACTCTCTCACTCGGAATGATCCGGGGGTGAATTAGACATCGTTTTAAAGAAAATTCAACATGCTTTAATAGAAAATACTAAAAAATTCATGAAATATCATTTAAGATTTTAAAGTGATTTTTCAATTTGCAACAGTTATGCTGCTAGTAGGGGATAAAGCAAAGCAGTGGATATCTCTTATTTTTTTATGTCTACAGGTTCAAACTTGAGTCATTGATATTTGAACATCTATGACTGAAGGGAAAGAGTGGAATGTGCATGACATGCTTATTTGCACAACCCTGAAATAGTTTAGGGTGATGAAATAGCCCGTTGATCATACCACTCAAGGTTTTGACTCAAGAAAAAGGCACAACCATTTAGGGAATAATTGGAAGACCATTTTCATTTCAAAATCAAAAGATTTGAACTTGTTTAACCAAGATTCCAGATGGAAAACTTAATTTTCCCTAAGATATTTTACTAGCTTTAAGGAAAATTCTAAGTCCATGCTAATCCTCATTGATTAAGGTTAACATGCTTGGCTGGGGGGGCTTTGCAAATCAGTTTTTATCAGCCATTAAACATGCATTTTGACAACAAACATACAAAGGGGATGGCATATAACATAAAGGGGGATGCTAATTTTACTAATGGCCTAGACAAAGAAAGTGATATGCACTTTAACAAGAAAATGTTATGGAAGCTAAAAATGACAATGATTCATGCAAGCTAATGTATAAATGTGCTTGAAATGTGTTAGGTTAATGATTCATGCATGGTTTAAGGATAACAAGGTGCATGGATATGGCACAAAATGCATGAGCAAGAGATATCAAACTAATGAGGATGAAATAAGGCATTTTGCACATAAAATAGGCATTAAGGCATCCAAATCTTAAACTATCACAACCAAATGCCACAATAATGCATGATAATTCTAAGAGGGTGATCAAAACATGAAGAGCTCACTAAAATGATGAAGGTGCTGAAAAACAAAAAATGCAAGTGATGGAGTAAGAAGTTATACCAACAAACTTTAATTTTTTACCAAATAGCTATAGAGATGGCTTAAATTTACCCTTTTTTCTTGTTGTAAATAAGCAAGAAAAAGAGAGAAACAATGAGGTTTTGGTTTTGGTATGGATGAGAGTGTTTTTTAGAATGTGTAAAGGTTGAGAATGAGTGTTTTGGGGCTGTTTTTGGTTGGTGGGTAAAGAGCTACGGGATTTTTTTTATGTGTGAATATGTTTTTGGAAGCTGAAACAAGCTAGAATCTACTTTTTTTTTGCTGAGATGGAAGTGGCCCATTTATACCAGCCTTTTGGAGCCAAATTGGAGGTGTTTTTGGCCATTTCTCAAGGGGGACAAGCTGATGTCAGCATAGTGGCTATAGGGTGGCTGTAATGAGCCATTTGCTGTCGATGTGATGGGCATAGGGTAGCTAGTTTAAATGTTGAAAATGATTTACCAATAAATAGGGTGGCTGATGGTGTCATTGGCCAACAACTAGGGAGGAGTAAATTAATCAAATGACATTAACTCTTTTGATCCAATTTAGACTTTAAAAAATGTTTTGATTAATTTAAAATCTAAATTTGTAATTTAACATGTGTTGTAATCTTTCCTGATGCAAAGAAATAAGTTAAAATCGAGTTTTGGATCAATAGTGGACGAGTTAACAATGCCCAGATCATAAAAATATCATGCATGTATCGATACATTGCATAATGTATTGCTACATTTGCTCCAAAAACCTTAATGGTATCGATACAATGAACATTGTATCGATTCTATCGATATTATGAACCACTGTATCGATATATTTCTTTACAGAATGCATGTTTTGGTCCTAGCATGGCCTAGTATCGATACATGAGGTCCTGCATCGATATAGAGGGTTATGTATCAATATATCTACATGTTGTATCGATACAAATAGGGACATTTCAAAATTTTGGCATGTTGGAGCGTTGTATCAATACATGAAAACCATGTATTGATACATTCAAGTATGAATTTTCTCATACATTTATCCCCAGATACCTTGAAATACATCATTTGATGACATATCTTTGTATTTACCTTTGATATGATCTCTAGGCCTCCTTGACCTTCTCAAAATACTTTTTTGCTAGGCGATAATCGCCCCTTCTCACGTTCATGCTCTAGATTGCTAAAAATTAGCTCGGACAAAATAAGGTGTCTATAGCTAGGCTTTTGGGTTTTCTAAGGTTTGACCCTCAAATAGGCACTAGTTGATGTGGACTTTGACTTGATAGGTGCTTAGCTCTTTATGTACAGACTCGATAAGTACCTAGCTCTTTATGGAAAGACTCAACAAGTGCCTAGCTCTTTGTGAATGGACTTGACAAGTGCCTAGCTCTTTGTGGATGGACTAGACAAGTGCCTACCTTTTTACAAACAAACTGGACTGGTGCCTAACTCTTTGTAGATGGACTCGATAGGAGCCTAGCTCTCTATGGACAAACTTGACTAGTGCCTAGCTTTTTGTTGACAGACTTAACAAGTGCCTAGCTCTTTATAGATAAAAGGGATAAGCATCCAATTTTTTGTTGATTGAAGGGACATGAATCCAGCTCTTTGTAGACTAAAGTGATCGGCTTCTAGCTCTTTATAGACTAAGAGGATATCTATTCAACTCTTTGTAGACTAAATGGATAGTTGACTTTAGATACCTTACGTAGATAGATTTTTGATTTGTGAGCTCATAGGGTTAGGTGTTTTTACCTAAAGTATCTCATGGTTTTTTGAAAGCAGGAATCTATACCTAGGGTTTTTTGCTAAACTGGGTCTTTTATTTAAAAAATGATACATAAGGATGTAAATGCAAGCTTAAATGATGCAATGTGATGATTTAAAAGACTAATTCAATAATTGGTCAAACTATTTTGAGCTGCTTGCTCATCCAAGAGTTCCATCACGTGTCTTTTTATCCTATGGTCTACCAATCTTGCACTGGATGTCTAAAGGATCTCAATGGTTAAAGTGTCTTTAGAGAGTATGGATGGCCCATAATTGTGAAGGAAAGTCCACAAGCTAGATTGACTCATGTTTAGGATTCTTTTATTGATCGAGTTTATAGATAAACTCCATGGACTCATTTCTTTAGTTTTACTCTAAAGGTTATTTCTAGATAGTCTAGTAGATTGATTAGCGTTTTTTAGTGGTGATGACAAAGGATGAAAGTAGATCTTGGTCTCTTACGTTTTAACTAAGGTTTGCTAAAGAGAAAGTTTTAAGCATATTTTTTGGAATAGGAAGACATAAGTGTAAGACTGACTATGTTTCCAAGGTTTATTCTTGATCTTTAGACATAAATATATGCTCTTCTAAAATTTTTATCTTCTTCAAAGTAATATTAGGAAATTTTGTTATTATATTTCCACATTCATGAAGTATTATCAACTGAATGGTCAACATGATGCAACATGGAATGCAAGTATGATGAAAAAGGAATTAAGAGAGAAAAACAAGCAATTGTATTTGATTCAAAAGGATAAGCATACAACTTATGAAAATTTTGAGATATATAAAGAGAGTTAAAGATTGATTTTTTGGGCAACTAGTGCCCTTACTATTACAAACATGAATATTCTGCTAAGCACTTTTGGAGAGCTTTCTTGATCAATTGATCTTTCTAGTATTGGCTAACATTTGAGAAAACTCTTCTGAGTACCCCATGATGTGATGATTGCCTAGGCTTAGATAGACATTGCTTTTTTTTTCTAGGTTTAGGTTAAAATGGAGTTTGGTAAGTTAGGGTAAGGTAGGACTGGTAAGTCAAGTTATTATTCGATGTTTTGGTCACAGTATGGTGGGTATATCAAGTTAGTGTTAGTTTGGGCTAGTGATAGCCTAGATTAGGTTAGGTTTGGGCAAGGTAAGCTTTAGTCACTTAAGTCACCTTATGGGTTTTCAACTTAAGTAGGTTTGTTTTTTTCTTTTAAGCCATTTTTAGGTTTTTATTTGAAGTTCTTTTAAAGACTATACGAGACCTTCAAGGGCTTTCGCCTTAAAATCCTTTTCAAGCGTAGTACTTTTTGATAGAATCTAAGTTAATAGGGGTTGGACAACTCACTGTCATCTATCTCAGTTATGTTTAGTGCTCATTCAAAAAATATGCATTTCTCTACATACGGTCCTTCCCAGTTTAGGGTCCATTTTCCTTGAGTGTCTTTATGGATTGGAAGGATTTGTTCAGACACTAAGTGACCTTTTTAAAACTGACAAGGATAGATCTTTTCATTACGGGGTCTCATCGTACGCTTTCAGTATATTCTCCCTTGATATATAGCTTTCATTCTTTTCTCGTTAATGAGATAAGTTTGTTTATATCAGTTCCTAACCCGTATGGCTTATTTAAGCTATGATTCCATTAAGATCCTAGATGAAGGGATCTCAACCTTGATATATAGAACAACCTTCATGCTATAGGCTAGGGAAAAAGGCATAGCACCTATAGTAGTTTGAATTATTGTGCGAAAGGCATGTAGCATGAAAGGTAACTTCTTGTGCTAGTCTTTGTATGCGTTAGCCATTTTTTTGACTATTTTTAATGTTTTTGTTGGCTACTTTGACTACATTATTCATTTTTGGATAGTATAACACTAAATTATAATGCTAAATTTGGAACTGAGAATAAATTGATTATATCATCTTGTTTTTCAAGTTGCCCACATTATCTATAATGGTTTGTTTAGGAAGCTTATATTTGTAAGTGATGTCTTCTTTTATAAATTTACACATAATAGACTTGGTATGTTTGAAAAAAAAAATCTTAGGCTCATGCATATCAATGAATACATAAAAATTTAATCAGAAATAAACATATGCATTGGAATTAAACAAAGAATCACCTGAATTTTCTTAGGATGTTAGAAAGAGACATACTACCAAACTATAATTTAAAACATGGATCTGATAGAGACTAATAACTCTAGACATGCCACTTCTTCCATAAGCACACCATGGGTTGATTACTATGATATTTTCTTTGGTCCAAAAGTTGTCTAAGATTGGGCCTTAACATTAACTTATTAATATTTTAACCCAAAGCACACCAAGGATAGCTATTCTAGGCACCAAGGCCATTAACAAGCCTAACTTGGAGTAGTTCACAATTAAACTCTTGTAACTTGATAATTAGGGCTTTTGGCCTAATCCGAAATTTATATGTTACATAATTTAATTCATACTTAAATTAAGTAAAATAATTTTTTGGTTCATGTAAATAATTAATTAAATAATTATTTAATTTAATAAATATGATTATTTGGCTTTATTTAATAATGTCTCTAAAACCATATCTATTAATAGACATTATTTTAATAAGACATTTTAATCTTTACTGCCATAGTAAGATATCTCTAGTTATATTTTATAAATCTAATTTATGTCTTAAATTATTCTTAATTTAAGTTATTCAATTAAGTCCTTCTTCTTAAACTTTTTTTATTAAGTTATACTTTATTAAATCCCAATTTTAATCTAATAGATCATCTTATTGTGTGTGACCCATTAGGCTATCATAATAATGACAATAAATATAATTACTCAATTAAGTGTTTTTACATTTATAGGCTGAGATTGGCATTTAGCAAGCTATCATGGGCACCCAGCATGCAAGAAAAGTCAATATGACCTTTTTAAGAAACATTTTAGTATCCAGTCTCTTAGTTTACTTTAGTCCTTTCACCAAATATCTTAGAAAGACTATGGGCATAGTGCAATGTCCACTCATGTATCAATCCATATTACTTCATGTAGCTTTCAATTAACCTTATGAATTTAGAAATATAATTTCTCACAAGTTCATCATATATTAGCCAATGAAATCTTGTTTAATAAGCTTGATCTAAGTTTAAAGAAAATGAAACCTCTAGATCTAGGTTTTTGCCAATCTAGTTTTTCGGGAATTTGATGCCTTAAGTTCAATTGAGTTAGGATTGAATGATTTGAGTTGAAATTTTGGAGTTTAAATGTTGAAATCTAGAAACTTTTAGCTTAATAAGTTGTTCAAGCATGTGAAAATGAAGAAGCTTAGTTCAGTTATTTAGAAATATAATTTCTCATAAATTCATCGTGTATTGGCCAATGAAATCTTGTTTAATAGGCTTTATCTAGGTTTAAACAAAATGAAACCTCTAGATCTACATTTTTGCCAACCTAGTTTTTTGGGAATTTGATGCTTTAAGTTTATTTAAGCTAGAATTGAATGAGTTGAATTGAAATTTTGGAGTTTAAATGTTGAAATGTAGAAGCTTTTAGCTTAATAAGTTGTTTAAGCATGAGAAAATGAAGAAACCTAGTTCAGCTAGCTTAGTTTAGGAGGTTCTTAAGCTTAGTTGATTTTATTTTTCATGATCTTATTCATTTAAGCCAGTTTGAGTTAATTTAAACTAAAACCTAGTTGATTAAAAGTTTCAATTTAGTGTAAAATGATGAAATTCTAGGTTCTAGAACTAAGTGAACCATTCAAACAAGCTAAAGTAGCTTTTTATAGGTTTAGCCATGGTTGATTCTTACTGTGATTGAGTGGGCATTGCATAATTGATGCTTAATGGATGAAACTTAGATGAATTAATTAAGTTGAACTTAGGTAAGCTGAAATTTATGCTTAATTGAATGAATTTAGAAGCTTACTTACTCAATTGTAGAGCTTAAAAGGTGAAAAGCATGTTGATTGAATTAAATCCAAGATTGTTTTCTTGTGCTTAATTGTGATGAGTATTTGATGAGAAATTGATAATTAGATGAGTATGAAGATTCAGCCATGCTATATTTATGGTTAGAATAGGTTTTGTTGATTATTAATTGTTAGATACTATTCTGTGTTTGATAAAATGTATATTAGGATGTTTAGATTGTGTAAACCTTGTTTTTCTTAAAAGATTCCCTAAGGACAAGCTTTGGTTCACTTAACTAATAGGTGAATTCAAGTTTGGTTTTGTTTAATAAACTCTTTAATGAGAAACTTAGGGATATTAAAATATAGCTTGAATTAAAGTTGATTTGGAGCAAATACAAATATTTTAAGGGTTTAAATATGCTTGGTTGAGCTTAAACTTAGTAAGCATTGTAGACACCGTATTTTGTCCGGGCTAATTTCTTTTAACAATCTGGAGCATCGACGTAAGAGGGGACAATGATCGCCGGGCGACGTTAAAGCTTTTAAGGATGTCAAGAAGGCCTAGAAATCATGTCAAAGGTAAATACAAAGATGTGGCATCAAGGGACGTAGTCTGAGGTATCCTAGGGACAAAGGAATTAAGA
>JBBYHO010521132.1:8115-18252 GCA_038382025.1 Adansonia gregorii | reverse complement strand
GCTTGGGAATAGCCATAGCATCTTAAGTTGATTGATTTAGTTAAATTAGTAGTTATTTAAAATAAAGTTTTCTTTAACTAACTACATACGGAGATGGCATTAATATGTAATTATTTATACTATAATAGCAATAAATTAACATGATTTAATATTATATTCTGCTGCAATTATTAATATGCAATAAAGAATTTTGCATATATTAAGAGTGTCATTATTAAAGTTCTAAATCACTAGCTTAAGAGTAGCCACATCATCTTAAGTTGGTTGATTTAGATGACAAGTGGTGGTTATTTAAAATAAGGATTCCTTTAAATAACTACGCAAGAAAATAACATTGATAAAGTATTATTTGTCATATGCAATAAGTTTTATGCGTACATGTCGGATGTTATTATTAAGTTATAAATCATTAACTTAAGAGTAGCCACAACATCTTTAGTTAATTGATTTAAATAAAATAATAGTTATTTAAAACTACATGAAGAAAAATAACATCCATAAAGTGTTAGACCATGAAATTAGTCATTTGACCCCACAAGGAAATAATTAATTTTGTAAAGTGGTTAAAGGATAAAACAATATAATATTAAAGTTAAATTTTTCTAGGCCCACGGGTATGAATTATTTAATTTTGGTGTTTTAAAGTTATTGTTTTATCATTAAAGGTGTGCAAATTCATATATATGATGCACTTCTACCCACAGGAAGGTTTGGATTTATATTTTGAATATAAAGTATTTTATTCAATTAAAGTATAGTTCCTTGCATTTTACAGCAATTTCTACTATTGCGATTTATAAGGCTACTAATACTATTAAGTGATAAAATTACTCTAATAAAGGAGTTAATTAAGCTATTTTGGGTATAAGGACCTTCACTTAGCATTTCAAGTGGACAACTTGTCTTCAATGACAAACGTGCGCAAGAGGAAAAATAGATTTTGATGTACAGTGGGAGCAATCCAACTGTTTAAGAATGATGTACATCAAATCTATATTATTAAATCAATTTGGGATTTCATCCTAATTGCTATAAGGTTAAGGATAATTGCAAAGTTACTAAAGACCAGATTGTTAAATCTGATAACGTTTTGGCTTTCACCCTAATAAGGAAGCTTTCTAGAATAAACTACAACAATTCTAAAACTTATGCATGAGCACATAATGGGATTTAAAAGATATTATTGCTTGACTTAAATCTTCGAAATTAAGTTTTTCGAGTAAATTTCTTATCACTTTCATATTCATTTTTTTTCCTAATGAGTATGACCATGCGAAACATATATAGAGAAATGGTCTATCAATGAACTTTCAAGTATATGTATTCAAGAGGAAAAGAGATTAGAGAATGAAAAATTAGATTCAGTTAGCCTAGTGACTTAAAATTAAAAGTGATAAGTAGGCAATAAAGGTGAAGAAGGGAAAAATGCCAATAAAAAAATGGCATCAAGTCCTTTATTTTGTTTTTATTCAGATATATGAGGAAAGATTGCCTAAAGTATAAAAAAGGACTCGAAAAATAAAGTTAAACTCATTTTGTATGAATATTTTTTAGTGATGTTCCTAATAATATATAGTGGTTGGACTTATGTTCAACGAATTATATTTTTATAACCATTTAAGGTTTCATAAAATCAAGAAACAGAAGAAAAAGTAGGAGGAATACCTACTACAAAAATCATTAAGGACTATCAAGATCATTTTTTTGAAATCAAAATTTGTTTTAAACCTAAAAAAATGTTTCGTCTTTGTTTTGGAAATTTTTTAGATAAAAAGAGTTTTGAATTTAAATTTTTTAAATTATATTGTTGAATTTTCAAAAAAAAAGTTATTGAATTTTTCGTCATTAACTTGATCGTGATTGAGAGAATAAGTTTGATAACTATTTATATGATTTTCGATAGTAAAAATGTGCTATAGGTATAACTCCTTCAAAGTTATGGTATAAAGATTATGTCACATCTTCATATAAAAATTTAAGAGAATTGACAATAATGAAGTTCTTAAAACTCTTAGGTTTGACACTTAATTAGTTGCATTGTGGAAAAAGCAAACTAAAAAGTCCATTAAAGGGAGCTAAAGAAAGCACTATAATATTTAGAGATCACACAACTTCCCTTAAGTTTATGGATTGATGCATTAAAACTGCTATTGATGTCTTGACCAAACTGCCAACTAAATTATTTTCTAAATTTTTTTAAAATTATGGAATAGTTGGAATAGAGCTTAAGACATTTCAAACTTGGGTTGTCCAGTTAAAGTGAAAGCCGGATCCAAGAACAATTAGTAGTTATAGGCTGTGCAGTTAACTTAAGGGGTAAAGGTTTTACATGTCTCTCATATTTAACTAGAATTGTTTAAGCTACAAATGCTAGGTTTCTTATGGATCATAGGTCCAGTGGGAGTAAATTTCCTCATAAGGTTGATATTGAGAAATAAATTATTTAGATTGATCTTTTGTAAAGGACTTGATTGTTTTTCAAAACAAAAATATAGAATTAACATGAGAACAATCAAATCAAAGTACAACCTTTATAAAATAGATAATTAATCTCACTGACTAAAGGTGTATAATATGTACAAATGATTATAGAATTAAGAGATCCATTAGGCAAGAAACTAGCCATTTCTATGACTTGGTTGTATGCATATAAAAGTCTAATTTTGATCATTGGACATAAAGATAATCTCATTTTCACTAGCCATGAACATTGAAAAATTCATGCTTTGGCAAAAAACTATGATAAAAGAAATGAAATCAACGGCTAATGATCCAATTTAGTAACTCGATAAGTTACCATTAGGTAATGTTAAACGATATGAGGTTAGACTTGTGGACAATGGTTTCACTCAAAAGTGGTATTGATTACCATGAAACTTTCTCTCCAGTTTTTTATGAAAATTTCATTAAGAATTATCATAGTTTTTGTAGCTCATTTTTAATTAAGAGTTACAATAAATGGTAGTGAAAACAACTTGCTTGGATGAAGATCTTGAGAAGAGGTGTACATGATTCCACCTGAAGGTTTTTTTGAAAGATCAGTATATATACTAAAACAAGCATCCACCAATGGTACGTAAAGTTTAACAATGTTGAGGCATCATTTGGTTTTACTAAAATTGTTGTTGATCATTGTTTAAACCTTAAATTCAGTGGGAGTAAAGTCATAATTTTAGTCTTACATGTTGGTAATTTTCTTCTTGCAAGAAGTGATTCAACTTTGTTGTATGAGATAAAGGTTTTTTTTTCTCAAAACTTTAATATGAAGAATTTGAGTGAAACTTCATATGTCATAGACATAAAAATTCATAGAGATAAGTTTGAAAAGACATTAAATCTATCTTGGGAAGCCTATATCAAGATAGTTCTAGAATGAATTAAGATGCAAAGCTATTCACCTATAAGGACATTTTAATTTGAGCCAATATCTCTAAATAATTTGGAAAAGAGCATATAAAAGGCATTACATATCATATAGTATTGGAGCCTTATATACGATCAGGTTTATAAGAAACTTGATATAAGGTTTATGGTAGAAGTGCTTGGTAGATATTGAAGTAATCCTGGCCATGGGCTATAAAAACTGCTAAAAGAATTATGTTATAAAGTAATATCACAGGCAATAAAGTTGGGATATTTTATCTGTAGTTTGAGAGTTGTTAACAAGGCCATTAAAGATCTATTGTGATAATTCTTATGCAATATGCTTTTCCAAGAATGATAAAAATGGGAGTCACTGCAAGCAAATAGATATAAAGTAGCTTCTTATTAGAGACTCTAAAAAGAAGCAAGAAGTGGATATTCAACATATTAATACAAATTTAATAATAGCCGATCCCATGACGAAAGCATTGTCGACAAAACAGTTTAAAATTCATGTGAATCATATGGGGCTAATTAAATTTTTTCAAGATGTATTTTGGCTTCTTTAATTGTGTTAAGTTTAGATTCTTAGAGTTTATGGATATGTTTTAGTTTGTGCATATACAGATTACATGTCAAGTGGACCTTAAGTGATTATAGAAAATTCATTCATAAAGTATTATCTCATAAAGTGCTCTTTTAGAGATGATCATGTACTGTAATATATGAAAGGGAATATTTATTTTAGAATGCTACTGCCATGATTCGTGCTATGTGAAATCTTTAATTGAGTGGGACTCGGAGTAGGGTAACTTATGGCCATGTTAAAGTTGGATTTAAATATCACCTATTTAAGTTCTTGGTTTATCATATAGGCCAAGTAGGTGAATGTTGGACTTTATGTGGCCCACATGATAATAAATAGACCAAGATAATTAAATCAAATTATTAAGGTGAAATTATAAAACAAATCCTAATTTAGTTTAACTACTTTAGCGATAAGAGTTTAACTTTATTTCAGTAACTAATTAGAATACGGGCTCCTTAATGGTAGGATGCAATTCTAATTAGTCTTCTAGGATAGGTCCCTAGTCTAGTCTATATAAATTACTTGTACACCATCATAAGGTAATTATCAAGAAAAGGATATAGACTAGAAGGCTTACACCAGGTGTTCATCTTTATGTACTTGGAGAAAGGCTGCGTTCTTGATCAACAATGGCTAGAGGTATGTGTTTTATTTAAATTATTACAATGTCATACTCTTATTACGTAAACGAGTTCCTAATTCCTAGGCATGAACAGATCAAAAAGTGAATTCGAGATGTAATGGCATGGATTAGAATGTAGTAGCATAGTAAGAGTATCAATGTTCTTTGAGGTCAATATTACTGTAATGTACTGCAAGTCATTAAACCTGATCATAAAAACCACTTCTACCCGCCAATTACCACTCCATCCTACATTTGATGTGTTGTCAACAACAAAGAAATGAACGACTAAGAAAAAAGATTACATTAAACAAAAAAAAAAAGAAACAACCATCACAAACTCAAGCATTGGTTCAACGGATGAGACTAGATAACAGGCCTTTCCTATTTGGCACAAGCGATGGGGTGTTTAAACGGCAAGGCTTGGAATCCAAAACAATTTGTGGCCATCAGGCTGCAACGTCAACCCTTCGGCCCTTCCATGATCCAGGACCAAGAAAATTCAAAGCTTTACTGCACAAATTCTAGAACAGGGCAGTAAACTTATGTTTCTTTGCCTTTATCTAGTGGAATTTACTTTGGACTATTTATTTATTTATTTATTTTTAAATATTTGCATTTCAATATTCATGTGTCATATATATTTAGACATGGTCATAAGGATATGACCTCTCAAGGACCCTTTAAATATATAGAAAATCTTTTTAAAAAATTGAATATAGTTGTATTAGACACATACCTATATCCAGTATTCACCTTCAGATTCGAGTAATTTAGGTAGATCAAGCAGCTGTGCCCATGTAGAAACCTCTTAAACTAATCTTGTAATATGTTATCCTACATCAAGAGTCTTTGAGGATCTACTATGATATATATATATATATATAAGTAGAGACTTATACCTATACTTGTAGGGCACTTTTGGGGACAAAATTGTGAGACTTAATGAACCAAAGCGAACAATAACTCATAGTTCGGTGCAGGTCTCCATAGATCCCCTTCATGGTTTTATATGTCGTAATTTTTTATTTTATTTATTTATCTAGTTATTTATTATTTTTATTTTCTCGCATAATTTTATTTATTTTATTATTTTATTTTGTATAACTTTATTTAGTTTAAATTTAATATTTAGTATTTTAGATTTCTTTATATTAAGTGATAGAATTTTGAAACTTTATAAATTAAAATGAAGTAAGAATTGTGATTTTTTCACTGATAAATTTTTGATAAGATCACAATTGAAAACTTTTTTGAGAAAATTCTTGGTGAGAATTTTTTTAAATTCTACCATGTTGATGGAGAGTTTACAAGAAAATTTTAATATCAAGGATCGATATTTAATTTTAAATTTTTTTCTTTTGAAAAACATAAATAAGCCAACAGTGAAATCTTTTTAAATAGAAGATTAGTTCTTTTGAATGATCTAGAGTTGAGAAAAAATTCAAGTTCTTTTTTTTTTCCAAATTAGTGAAAAAGTCTAAGAATATTTCAATATTTCAACATAATTAATCTCAATAATAATGATAAAAAAATCTAAAATGGAAACTCTTAAGGTGAAAAATTGGTTTCTCTCAAGTAATCTTGAGGTGAGAAAAATGTATATAAAAATTTTCCAAAATGATACCAAAAACTTAAGAATGTTTTTAATATGTAATACATTATAAATTAAGAAAACCAATTTAATTAAGACAACTTTAGGATTATATGACTACATAAGTGTCACAACATGGCTCGAACACGAATCTTGACTAGTCTGACTTAAAATGACATATGTACCCCTTATTCCTATATATACATATATCAATATATCATTATGTTCTTTTATTTTAGGGGTTATATCATTATTATTTTATTATTTTTTATCTTTCATGTTTGGGGACTGAGTTGTTGAGATGAATCGCTCACTCGACTCAACTCCAAATAACCATTATGAAATGACCATTTATTTTAGGGTCACCACTAACCTATTTTGGCTAGGTGAGATTGGTCACCTATCAGAGTTTCTGTTTCGACTATTATGAAGCCCATAAAAATAAACTCTTAGATCTGCGCTTATACCAGAGATCACTTGAAAGGGTTCGAGAGTCAGTTACAATCACTAATAAGATTGATACCTTATTAGTCGGGTATTAATTTAAATTCTGATTTTTATTGAATTTCAATAATTAATATTTAAGTATAATTCCCATATATAATATTTTATCAAACAAATTTATTATTCTGAGAAAGTCATTTTTTTTAATATTTTTGAAAATCAAAATATCTTTGGCACTCTTTCGAAGAACTAAAAGAACATGAAAGTTTTATCATTCTCTTTCATATCCCGCTAGAGAACTAGTGGAATACGAAAGATTTTAAAAATTAAAATATTTTTTGTAACCCTCTAGAAAATCGGTGGAATACATAAAATTTTATTTTTATGAAAATTGAGAAGTCTTGACTTCTTTTTTGAAAATGATATTACGCGATCAAAATAATCCATCATATATTAATTTTTAACTCGAAGGTATTACCTTAATCTTTAAAAATATTTGAATTTATTAAAAATATGAATAGGTATTGCAAAACTCAAAAATAGCATAAAATGACTTCCTAATGTGTACTTTTAACATGAAAGTATCTCAGTAATTACATAAGACTTGGTTCTAACATAAAATTACAAAAATGCCCTTGAATAAACCTTCGACATGAAAGTATCCTGGTAACCTTAAAAGACACAAAAATGGTTGTGAAAGGGTGAACCTATCCTAAATATATACCTTTGGCATAAAAACATCTTAGTGACTATATCAAACTCGATTCTAGGAAAATAACCAAAATGCCTCTAAGGTATACATACAATATGAAACTACCAAAGTACCCTAATGGACACTAAAATGACCATCAAATGATGACACTATCCTAAATATACACTTTTCGCATAAAAGTATCCCAGTAGTTACCTAGGACTTGATTTTAAAAAAATTACCAAAATGCTCTTAGGCTATACCTTCAACGTGAAAGCATTCCTATAATCTTAAGGACTTTAGAATGATTGAAAAAGAGTGAACCTATCCTAGATATACATATTTGGTATAAAGACATCCTTGTGACTACCTAGGACTCGATTTTTAAAATTACCAAAATGCCCTTAGGGTATAACTTCAATGTGAAAGTATCTTGGTGCCTTAATAGACACTAATATGATAAGAAATAATTATTTTACTTAAATGAGGAAATGAAAATACTAAAATTTTCTTAAAATGCAAAAATTACAATTAAGCCCCTTTTCTATGCCCTTTTGGAAGATTGGAGGAATGTTAGAAATATTTCAAAATGACCAAAATACTTTAGTTGCAAAAATTTGCCATATGTCTCTAAATTTTTATAATTTTGCAATTTAGTCCCTATGTGGAAAAACACTACAAAACATCATCAAACATATGAAAATCAACTTTTAAATTATGGCAAACATCCTCATGACGATTCAACCAAATGCCCTTGGCCTTGAAGTAAAATTTTTTCACTTTTTGCAATACAATCCCTAAACTTTGTAAAATTACAAATAGGCCTTAAATTATGAAAAGGGCTTAAAACATGTTTAGAAATGCGTGAAACAATCCTTTAATGGTTCTAAGGAGTTTCTGCCAAGAAAGAATATCCTTAAAAAAATTTTGAACATTTTATAACTTAGTCCCTAAATTTCCTAATATTACAAAGTAATATGAAAAACATGAAATCATCACAGAATTAAGCATAAAAACATCATCAAAGATTCCTATTAGATTTGGCCAAAGTGAAAAACAAACATACATCGATATTTTCCATCTCAACATCATGAAAATAACCATGAATAAATATCATCAAACTTAAATACAAAAATAAAATTATAAAATAAAGATATAAATATCTTTTTAAGCATACTAACATGAAATATGAAGAAAAATAGTATAAACATAAACATATATATATATATATCAAAATCAATACCACATCAACAACAACATTTTTAAAAAAACAAGCTATAACCAAAAAAATAAATATAACAAAAAATATAAAAAAATGTTCATAACCACCATGTTTAGCCTTTCAATATGAATTAAAATACATGAGCTTTAACATGATTTGGAATCACAAATAGAAAGAAAAAATGAATAGAATTGACAAAAATTATGAATTTTATAAGTGATTATACCTTTAAAATGCTTGAAACTTGCAAAATTAGTATTTTTTAGTGTTTTTTATGTTGGAAGCCTAAAGCCTCATTTTGAAACCAGCTTCCCCTATAAATAGGGGAAGGATTTAGCCAACGGCTGAAGTAAAAGCCCTTGGCTGAAAGCCTTGCAGCCTTTTCTAAAAAATTTTCATTTTATTATTTATTATTTTTTCATTATTTTATTTTTTAATTATGATTTTTAGTTTTATTGGATTTAAATTAATTAAAATTTTCACTTTGTGGCTTGTGTCATGCATGACATCGTCAAGCTCTAGGGAATTATTGGGAGATATTTATATAATATGTAAAATTATACCACAAAAATTAATTAGAAGGATTAAATTGTAAAAATTAAAAATTATGTATATGAAATAAAATTTTATATGATCAATTTAATTCAAACTAATGTCAAAGTTAGTTTTAATGTTCAAGAAAAAAAATCATTAAAATGCTCAAATTCATAAAATTTCATGAGAAAAACTTTTATCGATAAAATTATTTTATGTAGAAAATATAAAACTCATAACATAAATTAAATTTTCAAAAAATAACTTAATATGAATTTAAAAAAATGATATTTGAGGAATTTTAAAAATATAAACTCAGAAAAATCTTACCAAAAAATTTACAGAGTAGAAAACTCTGCATCTTGAAAATAAAAAAATTTTAAAAAAAATACAAAAGTCATAACATAAATTGAAATTTGAAAAGCTTATTTAATATGAATTAAACGATAATATTTGAAGAATTTTAAAAATTATAAACTATGGAAAATCATACTGAAAAATTTATAGAGTAGAAAATTCTACATCTTGGAAACAAAAAAAATTCTAAAAATATGCTCAAATTGTGTAAAAATGAGTTTTATTCAACAAAGTAATTAGAATATTAATTTATAAAAATAATAAAGATGAAAATCTGAGATCTAAACAAACTTTTATTGAAAAATTTTACGAGCATAATACTTGCGGTATTGTAAAAAATTCAAATTTAAATTCAAAAATGACAACTTGATACCTCGTGGTAGAAAATACCAAAATGAAATTTTCCTTGAATATTTCTGATTCCTAATGATGCATATTGGCATGAATACCATACTGGTATCGGTAAAAATATAAGACGATCACATTTCCGAAATTTATGAAAAATCTAAAAAAATTCTTAAAAATGGAAAATTTAATCGTGATATCATCTACATAAATCGATTTCTATTATTTGATAAGAAAATATTCAAAAACAATTTTTCTCTTAAATATTCATCTCTTATATTTGAAATTTGAGCTCAAAATAGCACTTTTTCCATCACGTGCACATACAGCCATTTAAATATGAATAAAAAGGTCTTGAAAATATCTAGTTCGTCTA
>JBBYHO010521131.1:8302-63649 GCA_038382025.1 Adansonia gregorii | reverse complement strand
ACCAATTCCCCCATGGCTCTTTTAGTTACGGTTCCATACCTTTCAAAGATCTTCCTTTCTCCCATCATTTTCCTTCTCTTAGTCTTTAGCACCTTCTTTTTCGGTTATCTTTTTCAATCTTCCATCGATACACTAACTACTCCAATGTCTCGAACTTCAATTACACCAACTACGCCAAACACAAAGGGATCATTTTCACCCTCTCCTGTAACCCTAAACCTCCAAATTCCCAAACTTTTAATCTATGAACAATAATTTTTTTCTTTTTTTTTTTGGGTAAAAACAAGAAAATATGATGTGTCAAAAATATTAAACAACTGAGTGGCTTTTTTAGCCAAATGGACATGTTTTATTGGTCATAACGTTTATCTCATTTTTTTAGTAATGGAATGCAAACTATAGGTATCAATTTGATAAAAAATTTTTATGTACTAATCTGAAAATTAGATCAAACTATAGGTATAAAATGAGTATTTAATCTTTTATATAATCAACTGTGGAAATAACATCTAATAAATTGAAGATTAAAATCTTACTCTCTTCTCCTATTTTATTTCCAAATCGAGACGTCATGAAAATCTAACCAGTACCCATACTATTATTGGCTACGCATTTACATACCTTTTGGTATATTTTTATTTTCTGCATAGAATTGCTTGCAAAGGTTAAACAATTTTGAATTCCCAAGCAACACTTCTGGCTTGGTATATTTATACAAAGTGCATGATCTCCAAATCAAAATCATTACAGCCAAAAGTAAAATTTAAAATTTAACAAATTACCTACAAATCTAAAGCCGACGTCCAATCCGTTTTTAAATTAAAATCAAGTCTTTTGGGCGCATGAAATTGATTTGATCTAAAGCGTTATCAAAAGGGTTTATATTTGATAATAGTAAAAAAAATTTATACACTATCAATGAATCAGATTAGATAATTTCATTAAAAAATTTAACATAAATACAAATTTTAATGAGGTGATATGATCAGTTTATTGACATTGTATAGATCAAACACTGTTAATGCATCAAATATAAGTTCATCACAAAAAGTCATTACTCCATACTTACTAATAACTAGAGTTAACTCGCTTTTGCTGAGTTTCTTGTAAATTTTTAGTAATTTTATTGAATTAATAATAATTAAATTAAAATTTATTAAATAATAATTATATTTAAATTTGTACTATTGAAAGTATACTTTTGATACACTAAAATTAACAATAAAAAATTAATGATAAAAATAATTTATACTTGTCCAAATGTTTTGACTACTTATCCATGTTTATATTCTTCCGTAAAGTGGAAAAGAAAGTTGATGTTTATATGAGATTATATGCCGAACAAAGGAATAATATTGCTATCTCTCTCTTTGAGGTATATGTCATAAACCACCAAATCTGAATTTAGTAACTAGACGTAAACAATGGAGTTGCACTAATATTATTTAAGGTGTGATTAGCTACATATATGAATTTATTCCTCTTAGGACCCTAAACTTCACCAAGGTACTTTAAAAAAATAGGTTTTGGTCTACCCTCAAAACTAGGTTCGGGAATTCCGTTACGTGTAGGGAAAGATTGACACCCCACAATACCTATCGAAAGATAGTACATAGTTAGCCTAATTTTATCCTAAAAGTCTTATAGTCTAATGGTCTTAATTTTTTAGTTCATTATTTAAGAATTAGAAAGTTTTCCAAAGAATTCTCCATCACATTGATGGAATTCTAAAGAATATTTTTTCACCTTAAGAGTATATAAGAAAAAAGTTTTCTCTCTCAAAAAGGCTCCACCGTTAGATTCATTTTAATATATCATGTGATAAAATCTGAAAAAGTGAAATTGATGTGAATCCTATCCTAACTGTTTTGTAGTTTTTCCTATAAAATTATTAGAAATCAATTCTAACCTTGTATATTGAAAATTTTCACTTAAACCCTTCATCATGCTGGTAGATTTTAGATGAAATTCTCTCACCTAGGAAATTCTTAGAGGTCAATCATTTGGACCCCTTTGAGTTCCATCATTGGAAGATCTCAAGTTATTTTAAAATATTAATGAAATATTCATTACTATGAAATAAATATAAATTTAACATAAATGAGTTAATTTTAACCTTTAAAAATTCACTATATCCTTATTATCATCTTTTTTTTTACGAAAAAGAATATTTATATATATTTAGTTCATAATCTAATAGTTCCAAACAAATCAAATGAATAAAATAACACAAAAATGTTAACAAATAAATAAAAAACGATTGATAACCAACTATAATTAACAAATCAAGAGACATGGTTAGTTAACTAAATAAATGACCTAAAAATGAGTACTCTAACAATTAAACACTAAAGTGAACAAATTCTAATGCAAGGATTAGGCTTGGTCCAATCAAACGGGGCATAAAACAAATGGACTAGCAATTCGAAAAAGGTTGAAGCAAAATAAGTCCTGTTACTAGATCCATGTAAGATTGAAACAAGGCACGAACCCTTTTGGTGGATGTGGATAGATGCAATTTTAGTTGGGTCAAGTCAGATAAAAAAAGTGGGTCCTTCTAAGTTAAAACAAACCTCGCTAAGAATAATGAGACTTGAAACACAATTAAGGACCTAAGCTCATTCTATGATCATATTTAAAAGGAAAAACCATGGCCCATTACCTAGATAGAGGTAAAAACCTTAGTATGGTGAATATGCCACAATCAATTATGGCAGGATTGATTGATAAGTTGAAGATGAATGCCATAAAAAAATTTTGATAAGTTTGAATGGTTCTTCAAGAAACCAAAGAAAAAAAATAACTCGCAATTTTTTGAATGATGATTTGCCTTTTGCTTCTCCATAAACGCCTATTTGTAGGTTGGGTTCTTATAAAAAGTTTCTAGCTTAAGGAGATAATCAGCCCATTGAATGGCTATTTACACGCCTATAAAGAAAATAATCAGCCTATTAACTGGTTGTTCATACAGCTAAAAGTAGAAAAAAAATAATCAGCCTATTAAATGGCGTTCACGCACCTAAAATAGAAAAAGAAATAATTAGCCTATTAAATGGCTATTCACGCACCTAAAACAAAAAAGTAAAATTTGAAAAGCCTAGGCTAATAGAAGAAAAATAAATAAGCTTGGCAAGCAAGCCTTTTAATCAGTCCTAAAAGTACTTCTAAACATGCCAATTTTTATTTGCTGAAATTGAGTTTAGCTTTAACTTGATTCTTTTAGAACTTGAATCATGTTGATGCTTCATGGAACATGCTCAATAGGCTAACATGCCTTTGCTTAAGTCCAAACTTCTTGAATTAGCCCATTGAGTGTATTTTTGCTCGTGTGATCGTAACTGGACCAATTGGAACTTGAATTGGATCCCTTGAAGTCATGCCATGAAATGCATCATTCCCTTCCTTTTAAAAATGATTTCCTCAAATCATTGCCTACATCAAAAAAAGGCTTAAGTTAGTAACATTAAAAGTAGCACTTACATTACTCACCTGGTAAGTCTTATAAACATTGCCATTGATGTGCTCTAAAACTTGGAAAGGGCCATCTTTTTTTGGAAACAATGTAGAGTGCCTTTGCTTTGAGAATATCATTCTCCTAAACTGCATCCAAACCCAATCTCCTAGCTTAAAAACAAGTTTGTGACACCTCTCGTTAGCTTGTTTTACATACTGCTCTATTCTTTACTTAATGTTGAGTCTTGCTTTTTTATGAATTTACCTCATAAATTTAGCTTTCCATTTGCTATCTAAATTAACACACTCAGTCATACGTAAAAAAGATAAATCCAATGGAGTTAATGGATAAATCAATACATAATTTCAAATGATGAAAATTTGGTAGCAGAATGAATAGTAAGATTACAAGCAAATTCAACATGTGGTAAACAATCTTCCCATGTTTTAATGTTCTTTCTAATAATAGCCTTTAACAATGTAGACAAAGCCTTATTTACTATTTTGGTTTGACCATCAGGTTATGAGTTACAAATAGTAGAAAAAAATAACTTAGTTCCCAACTTAAACCACAAAGTCTTTTAAAAGCAACTCAAAAACTTAACATCTCTATCTGAAACAATTGTTCTAGGCATACCATGTAATCTTACAATCTCCTTAAAGAACAAATTAGTAGCATATGAGGCATTATCCATTTTAAGACATAGAATAAAGTTTGCTATCTCAGAAAATCTATCCATAACCATAAAAGTTGAATCTCTACCACGTTTACTCCTAGGCAATCCTAACACAAAGTTTATCGAAATATCAACCTAAGTTTCAGTTAAAGTAATGGTGTGTATAAACCATGGCGTTACACTAGGGATTTTGCTTGCCTATATGTGACACATTTCCCATAAATTCTCTCAACATCCATTTTCATATTTGGCTAATAAAAGTGTTCTTGGAAAATAGCTAATGTTTTGGCTACTCCAAAGTGTCCCATCAAACCCTTACCATGTGATTCCCTAGCTAGTAAGTCTTATAAGGAATAGTTTAGTATACATAACTTATTTTCCTTAAAATAAGAAATCTTTATGCCTAAAGTACATACCATTGGCGGTTTTCTCACAAATGCTATGCTCTTTACTAAAGTCATGGTCTAGAAGATATAACTCTTTAATATGTTCAAAACCAAGCAATTTAGCATCAAGAGTAGAGAGTAATATGTACTTGTGAAAGAGTGTATCTATAACCAAACTTTCCTTACCTTGCTTATATTAGATGAAATATGAAAACATCTTAATGAAGTCTACCCAATAAGCATGTTTTTTTACATTGTCTTCGCAAATACTTTAATGATTAGTGATCAGTGTGAATCACTAACTCCTTAAGTGACAGGTAATGCTGCATGTTACCAAAGCCTGGACTAATGCATACAATTCCTTATCATAAGTTGGGTAGTTTAAAGCTACTCTACCTAGTTTTTCATTAAAAGATGTAATCAGTCATCCTTTTTGCATAAGTACAGCGCTAATACCTACACCGAAAGCATTATATTCAATCTCAAACGATTTGTTAAAGTTAGGTAAAGATAATAATGGTGCATTTGTCAAATTTTGCCTGATGAGATGAAATGCCCTTTCTTGCTCTTCACCCTACTAGAAGCCAACATTTTTCTTTATTACCTTAATGAGTGTTGTGGTCAATGTACTAAAGTTTTTTACAAACTACCAGTAGAAACTAGGGAGTCCGTGGCCATATGTTACCTATGCTTATGGGACTCAACATCCTTTAATTGCATGGATGTTCTTTTCATCAACATGTATTCCTTATGCATTTTCAATAAAACCAAGAAATACAACCTTACCGGTGCAAAAGGTGCATTTTGTTTAAGTTAGCAAATAACTTATCTTTTCTAAGTACATCCAAAACTAAGTTTAAATACACCTTATGATCATCCAAGTTTTTGCTATAAATGAGAATATCATCAAAATATACAATGACAAATTTGCCTATGAATGCAAGCAATACATGGTTCATGAATCACATAAATGTGCTTAGTGTATTAGTTAACTGAAAGGCATTACTAATCACTTTTACAAACCATATTTTCTCTTAAAGGCAATTTTCCATTCATCAATCTCTTTCATGCATATTTAGTGATATCCACTCTTCAAATCAATTTTCATAAACATATAAGCTTTATGCAGTTTATTTAACATGTCATATAAGTGAGGAATGGGATGCTGATATTTTATAGTAATATTGTTAATGACTTTGTAGTCAACACACATTCTCTAAGTTTGATTTTCTTAGCTATAAGTAAGATTGAAAAGGCAAATGAGCTTATACTCTCTCTCACGTAGCCTTTCTCCATTTACTCACTTACTTGCCTTTAAAACTCTTTTGTCTCTTTAGGATTGCTCTTATAGGCTGGTTGGTTTGGAATTATCACACTAGATACAAAATCAATTTAATGTTCAATCCCTTGGATGGAAGGTAGTCCTTGTGGTGTCTCTTCGGGAAAAACATCCTCACAATTCTACAAAAGAGAAACAATAGAACTAGGTAAAGCAAGGTCAATCTTATTAGCATTTAAAAATGCCTTTTTATATAAAAGTACAATCATTGGCTATTTTGAAAATTTTTGCTCTTTTTATTTCATTTGCCTTTGCATATATGTTAGCTTCAAAGGAGAGATTGCGCTAAGAAGGGGTGAATTAGTTCAATAAAAACTTGATCAATTTAAAGTATATTGAAAATTAAAAATAAGATAAGGTAGAGAAAAACTAACAATTAATGTATACAGGTTTGGTCCTTTAATTCAGCACCCACATCCCCTCTTCTTGGTACTTTTTTACTAAGGTGATTCCCACAGTTCACTAAGCAAATTGTTATCTTTAAGGCTAAGGTATAACGTTACACTACTATCTTTTAAGGCTAAGATACAACCTTTCAATTCCTTTAAGAAATTTACCCTAAACTCTCAAATATTTTCACTGACTTTCACACAACCCCTTTTGTGATATGAATGAAGTATTTTGCAAACAAGTTGAACCTCTAGAAGATAGATGTTTGTTAGAATTTAAGTGCAAGATGAATGAGATACAACTAGGCTTGAAGAATATAAATTTGATAATGTACAAATGAAAAATTTGATGATTTTGAGCTTTTGTTGTTTAATGATTCAATGAAATTTCTTTACTCAATGATTCAATTATAGCTGGAAATTAATTCATTGGAGTTGGACATTTACTATAGTGGTTGGAGAACTGTTGTAGCCTTTATAAATGCTTGTTTTCGTTCAGTCTCGCGCTATAGTATCGATACAATACCAATAGTATCGATATAAAAATAAAAAAGTGACCATTACAGCTTGTTGTATCGATACAGGGACTAATTATTAATACTAAGTAAGCTGTATCAATATAGATACTATTGTATCGATACATTTGAAGGTTTTAGTCGAACCTTGGCTACTGCCATGCCTTGTATCGATACACATAGGGTGAGTATCGATACTAAGCAGGCTGTATCGATAAATACTCACTTGTATCAAGACATTTGAGGGTTTTAGTCAAACCTTGGCTACTGCCGAGCCTTGTAGTATCGATACTAAGTAGGCTGCATCTATACAAACACACTTGTATCAATACATTTGTGGGTTTTTAAGCATAGTATCGATACATTTATTCTTTGTATCGATACCAACCTTCAAAAACATTTGTCAAATGATTTTTGTTGACTCAAACAAATCTAAAAAATTATTCTAAGTATAAATATACGTTTTAGAGCATATAATTTTCAACAAATTACAAACTTAGTATTTTTCAAAATGTATTTCAATTAAACATAAATGCCAAGTTGAGTATTAATTTGAGTATTAATTTAACTTAAGTTGTTTGTTATATCAAAACTGAAATCAAGGTTAACAATTTTCCCTTTTTTTATATAACAAAACTTAAGATAAATTTGCTTGTTTTTAAGATTAACAGAAAATAACTCCCCCTCAATACAGCAATGGGTTTCAAAAATTTTATTTTGAGTAACTCAATTTTTAATATTGCCCAAGATTAAAAAATCAAGCTTATGTTCAATATCAACATGTAACTTTGGGTTCCAACATATGCAAAATAAATTTTGGGTTCCAACATATGCATAATAAATTCATGGACATATATGTAGCAACACATTACAAATTAAAGCATTTCTCCCTCTTTTTGTTATATCAAAATAGAATTCAAGGATAAGCAATGTTAACGCAAAGCAAACTAGGAAATGCAATCAAAGTAGGCACAAGCAAAGATAAACTTAGTTTAGGATAAGATAAAATTAATAAAGCAAGCAAAAGATATTCAAAGCAGTGCAAAACATAGAGTAGGGAAGAATCCTAAAACCATAAAGTCTGATAAACATAAGAGATATCCTAAAACAATTTTAAAATGATATCCTAAAACTATAAAGTCTGACAAAGGAGGAAATCAATGAATGCGCCTAATTTGACTAGACATCATCGACCAAAGGATCCTTGATGGGTGGAGAAATAGGTGAAGGCGCACGAGGAAAAGCAACTGAAAAAGCATGGAATTCCTCCGTTAAAGGTTGGTGACTATGCTCAAGAGTAGAGAGACGAGCATCAATGGTGTTGAAGCGATGGTCAAATCATCCTTCTTATGTATCAAAATGGCCTATAATAGAAGTGAACATAGTGGGGATGTCCATAGGCACGGAAGACAAGGTAGCGAGAGAGATAGGGAAGGCTCATCATGCTCCATATCATCATGATCATCGAGAGTAGGAGCATTTGGTTGCTCAAGTGGTGGTTGTCGATGAGCCTTGGGAACAAAATTGGCACCTTGAATTTCATACCTGACAAGGCCCATGGATTTGTGACCAATGTAGCAGTAAGTGGTTACCATAATTTCGAGGTCGCATGAAAGATCGAGACCTTAGGTGTCAAAGTAGTAACTCAAAGCCATGCTGTGGAGAAGACTATGGCAACCATGAATGTAAAAACAAGGTTCATAAATATGAAATAGGCTAAATTTGGATGATTGCTGGTTTGAATCATATGAAGCCACCAATAGTCCGTGTCGCTAATCAAGGTATGTTTGGTTTTGTATGGACAAAGCACATGTGAGATGATAAGATGAAGTAAGTGATCGAACAGAGGAAAGAGTGTGGCTTTTTTGTTTAGAGTGTGCAAGGCAGCAGGAGTCGAGCCTTCATGGATTACGCCTTTAGTTTGAAAACCAAAGGTAGACATAAGAGAGGCCATATTGACGAGGAGATCTTGTCCCAAAAGATAGGACCAAATAGTAATGACATTATCTTGGTCATTAATAATGAGAAAGGCATTGCTAAAGAATGCACGGATAAGATTTTCGTGAACCGAAACATTTAAAGAAAGAATTTTAGTCCATCCAAAAGTTTTAAAAATCTAAAGGTAAGGATAATTAATGATCAAAGAAAAAAAATTGATGACTCGACATTGTTGGATGGGCATCTGAGCATAGATAGTAGTGAAATGCTCATGAGCCTGTGCATCCCAAAAACATAAGTCAAAGAAAGACTGATTTTAGGCTGGAGATGGTTGATGAGCAAAAGAGGTGGAGGCACAGGTGATGGGACCTTGACGACATGCTGTTTGTTTGGTTTTAGGAGGCATGGTTTTGTTTAAGCACTTTTGTCGAGCAGGTGGTAAGGGAACAGGTTGAGTAGGTAAAACACTAGTTAGGGAAAATTATCGAACAGGTGTTAGGCATTAAATTTGGTTTGAAATTAGTGCGATGTAGTGAATAAATCCGCAATCAATCGCCCTAACGAGGTGGGGTAAAGTTTAGGATTGGAAAAAGAAAGTTAAATTTTGGGAAGAAATTTGGATAAAAATGATGGATTTAGAGAGGGAAGTGGTGAGGGTTAAGGTGATGGAGAGTTTCAAATTTTTGATGTTTGAGATGATGGTGAGTGATTTTGAAATGGTTTTGGGTAAATGTGATAAGAGAAATTGGTTATGGATCAATCGATTGGGAGATAAAGGGTGATAATAATGAGTTTTGAAGGTTTGAAGGCTGAGTGAGAGAGAGTTTTATGAGAGAATGATGAACGGTATGTGTTCGAATGACCAATTCACATGTGGGGAGTTCTAAATTAACAGTGAGTATCGATACAGAAGATGTAGTATCACTACAAAAAACATTTTTGGGTTTTGTATCGATATAAAGAACTGGGTCTCGAGACTTAGATCAAATTGCTCCATATCGATACAAGCTGAGAAGTATCGACATAGTGTATGGATACAGAAGAAATAAGTATCGATACAAAGAATAAGTCTGGGTTGGTATCAATACAATGAAAACTAGTCTCGATACATTGAGGAAGAATGTACAAGGATCAATATATATGGCCTAATATGGGGTCATTTCCAATAAGATGACATCAAATTAGGTATATTTTTGACCTAAGTATAACATTCAAAATTATAGCTTGGACCAAAATCAAGATCATTTTGCATGGATAATTCAACATTTAATCAAGATCCAACAAAATTATCCAAGAATGAAAAATTCATAACAAATGAACATCATTAAACAAGTAAGTGTGTAAAACTATTTTCATCAAATTAAGCATGATGCAAACAATATTGAGGCAAAGTATCAGGATTGGATCAAATCCAATTTCTCTTTTAATTGTGCAAAATCTATCCTTGTTAAGTGGTTTAGTGAAAATATAAGCTAATTGATGCAAGGTATCAACGAATTCAAGCATTATATCATATTTTTGCACATGATCTCTAATGAAATGATGTCTAATTTCTATGTGCTTGGTTCTAGAGTGTTGGATTGGATTTTTGGTGAGACAAATGGCACTAGTATTGTCATATTTAATTGGAATATGATCCATGATAATGCCAAAATCCTCCATTTGTTGTTTTATCCATAAAATTTGGGCACAACAATTTCTCGCAGATATGTATTCCACTTTGGTTGTGGATAAAGCAACACTATTTTATTTCTTGGAAAACCATGAAATTGACATGTATCGGAAGTGCTTTTCCTATCAATTTTACATCCACCAAAATCTACATCGGAATAAGCATGTAAGACAAGAGATGATTTTTTTGGATACCATAAGCCTAGATTTGGAGTGTCTCTAAGATATCTAAAGATTCTTTTCATGGCAATTAGATGTGACTCTCTTAGTGATGATTGGTATCTAGCACATGGGCATCCACTAAACATTATGTGGAGTCTACTTGCGGTAAGATATAGTAATGAACCTATCATAAACCTATAAAGTTTAGAGTTAATAATTTTACCTCCTTCGTCCTTTTTAAGCTTTGTTAAAGTACTCATAGGTGGGGAAGAAGGCTTTCTTTCATCCATTTGAACCTCTTGAGTAATTCCTTGCTGTACTTTGCTTGATTGATGAAGATCCCATCTTTAGTTTGTTTAATTTGTAACCCCAAGAAAAATGTTAATTCTCCCATCATGCTCATCTCGAACTCACCTTGCATTAACTTAGAGAATTCTTAACAAAGAGATTCATTAGTAGCTCCAAAGATAATATCATTAACATAAACTTGAATCACCAAAATATCCTTAGTTTTTAGTTTTATAAATAGAGTTTGTCAACATTGCCTCCGTTGAAACCTTTTTCAATTAAAAATTTTGAGAGTCTCTCATACCATGCCTTAGGTGCTTTCTTTAGTTCATATAAAGCTTTTGAAAGTTTAAAACCATGATCGGAAAAATAAGGATTTTCAAAACTGGAAGGTTGCTCAACATAAACTTCCTCACTAATAAGGCCATTGAAAAAAGCATTTTTGACATCCATTTGATATAACTTGAAATTTTTAAAATATACAAAAGCGAATAGTATTCTAATGGCCTCTAGTCTAGCTACGAGGGCATAAGTTTCATCATAATCAATTCCTTATTCTTGACTATATCCTTTAGCTACTAGTCTAGCCTTATTCCTAATTATTATTCCATTTTCATTAAGTTTGTTCCTAAAAACCCATTTAGTACCTACAATGGGATAACTACTAAGTTTCTCAACTAAATTCCAAACTTTGCTCCTTTCAAATTGGTTTAACTGCTCTTGCATAGCCATGATCCAATTATCATCTTTTAGAGCCTCATCCAAATTCTTGGGTTCAATTTGTGAAAGAAAGGCCACATAATTGCATGTATTTCTAAGAGATGATCTAGTTCTTACCCCTTGCTTAGGATCACCAATTATCTCACCTTCTTTGACATAAGTTAATTTTCTAGGATGATTTCTTTCTCTTTTTACTTGAGTTGGCTCATGTCGTTCTTCCTTGTTGGATCTTCTTGATTTTGCATTACTTGTTCTTGCTCTTTATGTGATGTTTGTTCTCGGTAAATCTCTACATCATCATTATCAAAAGACACCTTTCTCAAGGTTGAGTTAGCTTCATCAAGTATAACATGTATTGAATCTTCAACAACTAAAGTTCTCTTAGTAAACACTTTATAAGCTTTGGAATTTGTTGAATAACCAAAAAAATTCCTTCATCACTTTTTGCATCAGATTTACCAAGATTATCCTTTTCATTATTTAATGCAAAACATTTACATACAAAAATATAAAAGTAGCTAATGTTAGGTTTTCTTTCTTTAAAAAGTTCATATGGAGTTTTCTTTAGTATTGACCTAACCATGGCTTTATTTATACTATAGTAGGAAGCATAAATGGCTTCCGCCTAAAAATATCTTAGTAAATTATTTTCACAAAGCATGGTTCTAGCCATTTTTTTAAGCCTCCAATATTTCTTTCAACAACTCTATTTTGTTGAGGAGTTCTAGATGCCAAGAAGTTATGGCTAATATCATTTTCATTACAAAATTTATAAAAACCAAGGTTTTCAAATTCTTTTCCATGATCACTTCTTACACTTGAAATGAATAACCTTTTTCATTTTAGATAATTTTGCAAAAAGTAATGAATTTTTCAAAGGCTTTATCTTTAGAGCGTAAGAAGAGAACCCAAGTAAATAAAGAGTAATCATCTATAATAACAAATCCATACTGTTTACCTCCTAAGCTTAATATCCTAGTAGGACCAAAAAGTTCAATATGAATAAGTTGTAATACTCTAGTAGTTAAGACAATATTAATTAGTTTGAATGAAGCTATTCTATGTTTGCCTTGGATGCATGCATCACATATTCTATCATTATCAAATTTCATTTTTGGTAAGCCAACAACAAGTTCTTTTCTAGATAGTTTGGAAATTACATTCATACTAGCATGTCCTAATTTTTTTATGCCACAACCAATGCAAGTCATCATTATTAGCAACGAAATAAACATTTTGAGAATATAAGTCATCTAGATGTACAGCATAAATATTTCCTTTTTTATGTCCTACAAAAACAATTTTATTTGTCTTAACATCAACAACCTGACAATTTATTGATTCAAAAATAACATTCATGCCTTTATCACACAATTGGCTAATACTATGGAGATTATGTTTGGGGCCTTTGACAAATAGAACATTTTCAATGTTAGATGAAGAATTATTACCTAGGGTTTCAATACCTTTAATTTGTCCTTTTGAGTAATCACCAAAAGTAACACTTCCTCCATCCTTAGGCCCTAGCTCCAAAATTGATTTTTGTCGTCGGTCTTGTGTTTTAAGCATCGACTATCAAGGTACCAAGAATTTTTCTTTGTTGAATTTGCCTTGAAGTAATGCTCTTCCTCCTACAACCATAAAATCATCTTTTCTTTTTAGGTACCTAAATTTTCTTGGGTCATTAAGTATTAGGTGTTCAAAATTTTTATGCCTTTTGGAATCCATTTTAATTTGATAGCTTTATCTTGAGATGTGCCAACACCTTTAGGGACCCATATTCTTCTAATAATCTTGCCTCTATAAGTGATAGTTTTTAAGGAACATGTATGGAATGTGTGACCGAGTTTATGGCAATTGGTACATATGCTAGATGCATCAAATGATTTGTTTTGTGTTTATAGACACCTTATTTTGTCCAGGCTACTTTTTTTTAAGCAATATAAAGCATGGATGTGAGAGAGGGCGATGATCGTCGCCTGACGAAAAAGTATTTTGAAGAGGTCAAGAAGGCCTAGGAATCATATCAAAGGTAAATGCAAAGATGTGGCATCAAATGATGTAGTTCAAGGTGTCCAGGGACGAAAGATATAGAATATTCATAATTTTACTTGAATGTATTGATACATGGTTCTCATGTATCGATACAATGCTCTAACGTGCCAAAAATTTGAAATGTCCCCATTTGTATCGATACAACAAGTAAATGTATCGATACATAAGCCTTTATGTCAATACAAGACCTCATGTATCGATACTATGCCATGCTAAGATGAAAACATGCATTCTGTAAAGAAATGTATCGACACATATCAACATGTATCGATACAGTGGTTCATAGTATCGATACAATGATTCTTAGTATCGATCAAGTGATCATTGTATCGATACCATCAAGGTTTTTGGACCAAATGTATCGATACATTAAGCAATGTATCGATACATGCAAGCCATTTTCACGGTCCTAGCATTTTTGACTTATCCACCATTGATCCAAAACTCAATTTTCACTCATTTTTTTGCATCAACAAAGATTAAAACACATATCAGATTACGAATTTAGGCTTTTGAACTAACCAAAACCTTATTTTGATGTCTAAGTTGGATCAAAAAGGTCAATATCACATGATCACCCTACTCCCTAGTTGGTTGACCAAGATCACCATCAGCCACCCTATTTGCTGAAAAATCATTTCAGCATTTAAACCAGCCACCCTATGCTTATCACATTGGCAGCAAGTTGCTCCCTATAGCCATCCTATAGCCATCATGCTGACATCACTTTGCCCCCTTGAGAAATGGTTAAAACACCTCTAAATTGGCTACAAAATGCTGGTATAAAGGGACCACTTCTATCTCAGCTAAAAAAGGTTAGATTCCAGCTCATTTTTAGCTTCCGAAACATATTCCTACACTAAGAAAACCCAATCCCGTAGCTCTCCACTCACCACCCAAAAATAGCCCCAAAACACTCACTTTTAATCACTACACATTCTGAAAATCAACTTCATCCATACCAAAACCAAAACCTCATTATTTCTCTCTTTTTCTTGCTTATTAACAACAAGGAAGAGAAGGAAATTCAAGCCATCTCTGCTGCTCCAACGGGTTGGCTAAAAATTAAAGTTTTATTGGTATAGCTTCCTACTTTATCACTTTTTTTTTTGTTTTTCAGCACCTTCATCATTTTAGTGAGCTCTCAATGTTTCCATCACCCTCTTAGGATTATCATGCATTATTATGGCTTTTGGTTGTGGTAGTTTAAGGTTTGGATGCCTTAATGCCCCTTTGATATGCAAAATGCCTCATTTTATCCTCATTAGTTTGATATCTCTTACTTATGCATTTTATGCCATATCCATGCATCTTGTTATCCTTAACCCATGTAGGAATCATTAGCCTAACACATTTCAAGCACATTTACACATTAGCTTGCATGAATCATTGCCATTTTCAGCATCCATAACATTTTCTTGTCACAATGCATAACAATTTCTTTGTCTAAACCATTTGTAAAGTTAGCATCCCTATTATGTTATGTGCCATCCCCTTGTATGTTTGTTGTCTTTTCCCTGTCAAAATGCATGTTTGATGGCGGTCAAAACTGATTTTCAAAAACCCCCAAGCCAAGCATGTTAACCTTAACCAATGAGGATTAGCATAGACTTAGCATCTTCCTCAAAGTTAGCAAACAATCATGGGGAAAATTGTTTTCCAGATCTAGAATCTTGGTTAAACAAGCTCAAATCTTTTAATTTTGAAATGAAAATGGTCTTACAAATATTCCTTAAATGTTTACTCCTTTTTTTGAGTCAAAACCTTGAGTGGTATGATCAACGGGATGTTTCATCTTCTCAAACTACCCCAAGGCTGTGCAAATGAGTTTGTCATGCTCATGCTACTCTTTCCCTTCGGTCATAGACATTCAAACATCAATGACTCGTGTTTGGACCTGTTGGGATAAAAAAAGACAGATATCCCTTTCTTTGCTTTGTCCCCTACTGGCAGCATAACTATTGCAAATTGAAAAATCACTTTCAAATCCTAAAAGATTTTTCATGAATTTTCTGATATTTTTCTATCGAAGCATGTCGAATTACCTTTAAAAGGAGGCTTGTTCATCCTTGGATCAGTCTGGATGACAGAGTTATGATCTTTCAAATCCAAACTATCTAGAACCTCTAGAATTTGAACATGTATTCTGGTTGGGCCATTCAGACCCATAAATGATTTTTCCTAAATTTTCAAACATTTTTTCTAAAAGATTCATGAAATTCTTTTTTTAGAAAGGTATCACTTACAATTTTTTGATACCAAATGAGTCCGAGGTGATTTTTCAAATTTTAACATGCCTGAATTCTCGTATACTCTGCCAACAACGAAATTGATCCAAATTTAAAAATTTATTCCCCTGGAACGTGACTTTTTGGGATATGGGGAATATTTATAGATTGACCCTCGTTGAGTCAGCTTTCTAACAGTATCTTGTCCACCCTCTAAATCCTTCAAACCAATTTAGAATAAATTTGAGATGTAGGATAGCACGACGTTGTCCCCTATTTTTGGTTATGGTCAAAATTGAGTTATTTTCTCGAATTTTATCTTGAGATATTCGAATGTCTCTATATCACCCTGATCAGACTCGAGAACATGCTTTGACCCCATTGGATCGTATCAAGGCACAGACACATTTTACATCTTTACCATCTTTATTCATAATGATTTCATTTGCCAAAAGTTGTTGAAAGGCTCAGACATTCCCTAAATCATAAGGTTTTGCTAACTTAAGTTTTCCAACTCGACTTCTCTAAAGAGTGTCAGACGTGTCACTTTTGGGTATACTCTAACCTGCTCTTCTGAGGGGATACTCCAACCCTATTTTTCAAAATTATTGAGATTGAAAAAACCTTCTTTTGTCAAAATGATTTGTCATCCACGGGGATACTTTAACCTTAATATTTTGAGGGGATACTCTAACCCTGTCTTTCAACTGTAGTTAGTTTTCTCCTTCTTAGACTTTCATGAATGTGTCAAAGAAGCCTTGTTCAATCAAGAAACCCTGATGCATATCAAAAATTGACAATTCGGTTATTCCTACATAATCGACGCCAGTTACGAGATAAATTTAAATAGTCTATCTCTTTTCTTTATCATTGCATTGAATGATCTATGTTATGTTACTTGTTGCCTTGCTAACATGATTTCTTTATGATGATTATTTGCATTCATGTTATCCAATCATTTTAAATAAAACTAAGGGTAATATTCTATGTGGGTATCTCTCCAGTGCCTAAGGTGAAATATTCCATTTTTTAAAGTAAAATCTAGAGGTCATTTTATCAAAAATCTCTATATTTCCTATCTTTTTGGGGCGTATATAAGATTTAATCTTTTTCATCATAACCTGGATTATTTCTATAAGATTCACGCATTAAAAGGGATTACATCAAAATAATGACAAGTTAAGATTGAAAGAATCAAAATCGAGATAAGACATAGCTAGTAAGGTATCGATTTTGGGCATCACGAAGAGGTTCATACCTCATCATGCGTAACCAACTCCCGAACCTAAATGGCAAATCTTTGCATTACGTAGACCACATGATCGATGTTTTGAGTTTCGTAACTCAAAACATAGGTTTCAATCGGCATCTGATCATGCCTAGCCTGAAATGATCAGTGGCGACTCCAGGTGTTAGCCATTTCATGATGATCATCCGAGACTAATAAGATAAGAAATTTGTCTTATGATCCCCGCTTACTGTATCACAAGTCGAGAATCGATACTTTCTCATTCTCATCATGTTGCAAAGGAAAAGTCTCAGATGAGAAGACATTCCCAAGTTAGAAAAATATTTTAAGTCGTATGCACTCATAGATCTGCGAGGATCTACCCTGATGTACGTTGCGATAGCTTGGTGACTCCACTGGGGATATTATAGAGAGTTAGGCCAATAACTAGCTGTGTGTTGCTAGGTTCCTAGTTTTTTCGATCTTCGATCATTATTTAACCATGACCCTTTTTTCATTTTGTCAACTAATCTTTTGTTTGACATGATTGTCAGGATGGTCTTATCTTTGAATAATCATTAGTTTAATAAAAATGGTGATACAAAAGTAAAAAGAAAAAAAAGGTTTAATTGTTTCCCCATCACACACCATGCACTTGCATGTGCATTAGTGTCCCACCAAACTCCATGGCATGGTTACAACCCAATCATTAGGAAGAAGTGAGCTATCCGCCTTCATGAGCAACCCTTCACATAGGCATGGCAATAACTTCACGGTAAATTACCTATGTCTTTCACGAGTAACCCTCTGCATTTGCATGGGGAAATACATCTAGCAGATCGAACCCATTCTACCAAACCCATGATGGGTCTAGGATCAGGGTCCCTTAACTATCCTTACCAGATGGAGGAGAAATTTGGATACCTATTTAGGCATTAACTTAAACCTCATATAGTGAGTCCTACGAGCTAAACCATGTCAAACCATACCAAAATGCTGCTAGAATACTCGAAGAATAGGGTCACTCAGGGATACATTCCTAACCTTCACTTTTAATTACCATAATTATGTAGGTAACATTAAATATAAAATTGTCACCGATATTTGCATTTTTATCATTTATTGAGACATGCTATTGTGCTACTCAAACGTCGACCAACCTTTGTATAAATAAGTGACAGTGAACAAAAACCATTTTTCATAATGTCTTGTACTGTAAGCCGTTATCCTAGCTGAGTCATGGCTTAAGGCGCATCTGCACTAGTGGTGATAAACGAATATTACTACTGGTCAGTTATTTTTCCATCAAAATATTGCATCACGTCATGAAGGGCAGATTGCATCCTCGTATGTTGAAATGCTGCCTGTTTCTTGTCTCACCACCCTGGTTGAGATATGTTATGATTTTTTTTTGTTGTTATGATGTTCGTAAATTTTTTATTTCCTTAGATTTGTCTCTTATATATTTCACTAACTTATTTTTCCTTTGTTTGTGTTTTGGTGCATGCATCATGTCATCATAACCACCATGACTATCATCACTTTGGGATAATTGTTCTGGTTCGGTGTTCAACAAAGGGCATCATTTATGGAGCAACAGCTTATCTCCACTATCGAGTCCTTTGAAAATGTCAGAACATGGTCAAAAGGTTGCCAATGCCAAGATGGGGACATCCTAAAGCCTAACTACATCTCAGAAATGCATAAAAAAGTCAAGATCAATTTTTGTTAGAATAATTGTCGGGAATTAAAGCATATTTGGGACAGTTAGGATAACAGCGAGAAAAAAGCCATCACTAAAAGGTATAGGGATATAGTTCTTTTACTTCGAGTTCAATTAGATGATGGCTTGTTGCGAGCAGTGACACAGTTTTGGAATCCAGCCTATCGATGTTTCACTTTCAACCAATAAGATTTAGTCTCTACCATTGATGAGTACACAGCCCTGCTCAACATAGAAAGGGCCAAGTCAAACTAGATTTATTACAAAGTGCTAACTTCTCCTCCATTCAAGAAGAGGTTGAGGTAAATCCTTGAAGTCACAGAAGCATAGGTTGATAGCCACGTCAAAGTAAAAGGGAACAGTGAATACATTTCTTGGGGCAGCTTGAAAGAGGGCATGGTAAATCTTTCTGATTAAAAGAAAGCTCAAGATGTCTATGCTCTGGTAATTTATGGGTTCGTTATATTCCTAAAGACTTTGGGTTATGTAGAGGCGGTAATTATAGATTTCTTTTCTCGCTTATCTTGCAACATCAACATTGCTTTCGCCATTATCGTCAAAACCATCCATGCCCTCAGCTTTTGTAAAAGAACAGGAATAGGAAGGCTTATCGGATGTGTCCCATTGCTCCAGATATGGCTCCTAGGTCATCTTTATGTTAGGAAAGGGAGAGTGAGGCAAAGTGTCTTTTTAAAGATCAGTCCTCTTTCCATGGCATTAGAGGAAGAGTGCCATCAAGATAAGATAAAAAAGCATTGGGTCGAGCAATTGTAAAACATCAATGAGGAAGAAATCATATGGAGAGCCCTATGGGTGTTCCCTTAGTTGATTGTGTACAGATGAGGAGACTATATTTGTATGCCACTCTTGGGATTATGGGGAAATACCAGTTATGCTTCTTTTTTGGTGTTACATCAGTTCCAGTGCCGACAATTCATCCCGTTCTTCGAAGACTTAGGACATTGGGATTTTGAATACAAAGAGCCCAATTATAAAGCGAAGTCCAATTAGCTTTTCAAGCTTGGAAAAGATCCATTATATGAAAGATATTGGAGAGGAAGCCCCACTATGCCTGGATACGAAGAATGGAGGCTCTACCGTATCAACGATCCATTGCCACCACCTAACTTCGGGATACTGCAAATACTAATAGAGGAATCACCTTTTGAGATCGAGCTACTTAGAAGGAAGCTCAAGTGAGAAAAGGCATCCTTGGCTATAGAAATCTTTCGATTTGAGGAGAAAAAGGGCTAGTTAGAGATGGATATTTATCTTAGGAGCAGTGAAATGGATCAAGTCATTAAAGAAAGGATCGCTTTAAAGATGACCTAGAGAGCCTAACCAAGGATTATGTGACACTCAGAAAAGCTAACAAGTCTCGACGTATTGGCAAGACATCAGTCGAATGGGAAGTAGAAGTCACCACTCTTAATTGCGAGCTGAATCAGTAAAAGGAGGAAGTTAGATCTAGCAAAAAAAAAGGTTCACGAGGGCACATACTCTTGTTTCTACCTACCAACAAAGGAATCAAAGATTCAAGGCCTAAATGTGAGATACGAAGCCACCAGGGTTGAAAATGAAGCCCTCATTCATAGAATCCAAGAGTTGGAATAGTCTCTTCAGGATCATTAAGGTCATATCAATGAACTAACAAGGGCTATCGAGCAATGCGAACTAGATTGGCTAGCAACAATCGACCAAGCACGTCTAAACTACCAAGAATAGCATCAACACCTCACTAAGCAGGTTTAGATGGCTCATCGGGAGGATGATGACATGATCGAAGTAGCTTAATCCATATGGCAAGACATCATACCTGTTGGAGATCTTGAGCAACAACTTTTGGTTTTCTTGATCGTATGATTACACAATGTAATCATGTTAGATAATTTTAGATGTAATCAAGTCGTAAAAGAAAAAACCCTTTTTAAGACTCTATGAATGATGTTATTGATGAAGCTATTCCAAGAATCAATTGTCTCCAATGCATATGCACATTTAATTTCACCATTTTCATTGCACTTCCATCAATCATTCATTATCTTAACTCATCATTGCATCATAAATACTCATCAATAAATACATTTAAAAAAAAGTCTAATACGAGAATAGGGCCATAAAAGTGCAAAGGATTCTAAGGTTAATGAGGAACACTAAACTTTACATCATGCATCACTACAACGCGTAATGCCGTAAGCAAATCATGGAGAGTGATCATGAAGCTCGTATTGAGCGACTTGAGCTAATGGTTAAGGAATCACAAGACCCATTGCTTCGTTAGTAGTACAAAATGCAAAATCAAATCACAAAACTTATGGAACTAATGACTGCCTCTATGAAAGAAAAAGGGCAAGCCAGCACTGCTGAAACAAGGAATGATCCTTCTAATGCTGAAAGTCCCCTTGTCAATAATCCAGAACTCGTCCAAGGACCTAGATAAGAACAACGGCCCACTCCTCTATCTGCCTCTCAGGCTCCACCAGTTATATACCTTAATCCCATTGCGGTAGGTCAATTCATTCCTGGCACTTAAAGGGTGAATGTAGGAGTCTCATCAGCAGATCTGATAACCCTTGACCATGAGGAACTAAAAAAGAGAGAAGGTTAAAAGTCCACCATGAATGTAGAAAAACTAAACAAATTTTAGCTACTAGAAAAATACTTTCAAGCTATTGAAGGGAGTGACAAGTTCGGAGCTTTTGACACACAATTGCTATCTTTGGTGTCCAACCTTGTCATTCCCTAAAGTTTAAAATCCCAGAGTTTAAAAAGTTCAATGAAACCATCGACCCTTTAGTACATGTTTGAATGTACCTACGAAAGATGGTCAAGTATGAGAAAGATGAAAACCTTCTCATCCATTGCTTCTAGCACAGTCTCACTAGGGCAGCAGCTCGGTGGTATATCGAGCTAGACAATGTCAAAATCCAATCATGGGTCGACTTGGCTAAGGCCTTTTTAAATCAGTGCCAGCACGTGATAGATTAGGTGCCATATCGACTTTCCCTGATGCATTTTGAAAAGAGATCCACTAAAAGTTTTAGACAATATGCCCAAAAATAGAGAAAAGAGGTAGCCCTAGTCCATCCATTCTTACAAAAAAAGAGATGACAGTCACTTTCATCCAAACCTTAAATGCTTTTTAATATGAGAAGCTCATAGGAAATGCCACTAAGAAATTCGCAGACCTAGTCATCTCTGGAGAAATGATTGACGTAGCCATTAAAAGTGGTAGAATGTCAGCTAAAGAAGTGTCTGGATCAAGTAAGAAGACTATTGCCAGTAAAAAGAAGAAAGGAGAAGCCAATGCCATAAGTTATGCTAGCTCATCTTAGCCAAAACGATGTCAAATACCCGACCCTCACTGTCCAAACACGCTGTATTCTCGCCCTATCACTATCCCCCCTCAGCTAATTAATGCCATAACCTACAACCCATCCTTTACAATCCCATCCAACCCACCACAAAGCTGCCTTCCATAAGTTCACCAAAGCACCAATCAAGCAACCAATAATGCACTTGGCAATTAAGGGGCAAATAAAAAAAACAACATTTTGATCCCATCCCTATGACCTATAAAAAGCTCTACCAAACCTTGCTCCAAAATTATTTAGTGGCCCTAATCTATGTCCCAAAAAAAAAGCCACCATATCCGTAATGGTACAACCTTAACATCCACTGTGAATACCATGCTAGGGCAGCAGGACATGACATTGAGAATTGCATATCTTTCTAACGACATTAAGAATAAATATGAAGTAAAGGTAAGCATAGAGGATGTAAGGATGCCAATGTTCTTAGTTTGGCAAGTGTTGATTTAGGTCAGGTTGCTTAACACAACATAAAAATTAGAAGACATCCCAATAACTTTTGTAACCTCCACACAGTTGTAGGTTATACCCTACAAACCTGTAAGGAGTTTAGGTCCATGGTTTAAAGAATGATGAATAAAGGTCAGATAGAATTTTATCATGAGATCACACCTGCTGCTGAGCCTATCAACATGATAGGAGATGAAACCATGAAGCCACCTTATGAGAGAAATTAACCCTTCATTCTTTATGGCAAGCTAAGTTCTGAGGTCAGTTCTTCGACACCTACACCAAAGTTAGCTGTAGAAGTACCTAAACTATTCTCGTATAAGAGCAATAAAGTTGTCTCATGAAAATATGAGAATCAGATAGTGATAATCGGAGAACTAACTCCCTCAACTGTCACAATGGAATTGTCAAGAGTTAGTCACATAACCTGTAGTGGTAGGTGTTATGCTCCCGCAGCTAAAGAAAAACAGAAGGTTGATGCATCTCTAAGCACCAGTACCACTCAGGCCCAAGCAAAGAATTTTGAGCCCGAAAAAGTCAAGGAAGCAGTGAGTGAAAAAGAAGCCATAGAGTTTCTTAAATTAATTAAGCATAGTGAATACTACATTGTGGATTAATTAAGTAAACAACCCACCAATATTTCTATGCTATCTCTGCTTTTTAATTCAGAGGTTCATCAAAATGCATTACTGAAGGTGCTAAATGAAGCATATGTGCCCTCGGATGTCTCTTAGATAAGTTAGATTGGCTAGTAAGCAACATCATGGCCAATAATTATATCTCCTTCACTGATGATGAAATCCCACCTAGAGGTAGGGGCAGTTATAAAGCTTTGCATATCACTACCAATTGTAAGGGACATATTTTGCCCAAAGTACTTATAGATAATGGGTTGACCCTTAATGTCATGCCTATGACTATATTAAGCAAACTTTCTATCGATCAGTCTAACATCAAAAGTAGCCACACCATAGTCTGAGCTTTTGATGGAACATGTCATGGAGTAATTGGAAATATCATAATCCAGCACTAGATAGGCCCTTGTACATATAAAGTTGGTTTTCAAGTTATAGATATTAATTCTTCTTACAACTACCTATTTGGTAGGCCATCGATATACTTCACCGAAGCTGTCATATCCTCTCTCCATCAAAAGCTTAAATTTGTGATAAATGATAAAGTAGTCACCATCGGGGCTGAAGAAAAAATGATCGCCACTGCTTTCAATAAGGATATTTACGTAAAGCCTAATAAAGATGCATCAGAGTCATCCTTCCAATCCTTCGAGTTCGTTAATGCAACATTTGTGTAGGAAGAATCACCACTAGTCAAACCCTATCTATCAAAGAGTACACACTTAGGTTTAAAAATGACCATTGGCAAAGGTTTTTGTGCCAAAAAAGGGCTCGATAAGAATTTGTAAGGGATGGCCTGAGCCCTACAAGTCACCACTCAAACTAATAAAAAGGCTTAGGATTCAAGGCCAATACATACTCAAGAAAGCAGCAAGAAAATAAGATCTATAACCAAGAGATTACACAATCATTGAATCGAGAAAAAGAATCAAAGCCGACAATGTTCCCATCTCTCTATGAGATATTTCGTTTGGGAGGACTAATCAATTAAAATTGACCAGAAGAGCAAAAGGTAAATGATGTCTTGGTCATCTTGAACAGAACACTTAACAATCTCTATCTCCAAGATACCAAGCCATAAAAGTCATGTCATTCCACTAAGACCTGATTTTAATGATAGGGTTATGATGAAAGCCACTACACTTTTTCTATCCCTTTCTTATAACGTCAAGAAATAAGAACCTATCTACCTTCGCCCAAAGGCAGATTGTAAGAGCCATTTTTTTATCAAACATTATCAATGAAATGGCTTTTGCATATATCATTCCATATTGTGTATCACTTTTCAACCTTCTTGTCTCTATTACTCTTTTGCCTTTATTTTTATCCAAATCTTTTAGTTTTGTGTGTGCCTTTTGCAATGTTTATTTCTTTGCCCTTTCAAGTATCCTAACGATAGTGACGTGGATTTGTCTGATGGGTCTTTGAAGATCAATTTTGAACAATCAATTTGCACTAGTGAAGTCGATCCTAAAGAAGATTTTGAAGAAAGCTTCGTACCACCAGACCTATTATGATTAGTTGAGCAATAAGAGAAGTAGATCATGCCCCATAAAGACCCAACGAAGGTAATAAATTTGGGTACTTAAAAGGACCAAAAGGAGGTTAAAATTGAAAACTTAACAAAGTCGATAACTAAGACCAAGCTGATAGACCTGCTCTAAGAATATCGAGAGGTATTCACTTGGTCATATCAAGATATGCTAGGACTGGACACTGATATAGTGGTCCACAAGCTTTCCATCAAGCCCGAATGCAAACTGATTTGACAAAAATTAAGAAGGATGAAGTCGAAAACGCTTTTCAAAATTAAAGAGGAAGTCAAGAAGCAATTTGATGCAAGGTTTATTAGAGTGGTCAAATATCCAGAATGGGTTGCTAATATAGTCCTAGTCCCCCAAAAAGATGGCAAAGTATGAATATGTGTTGATTATTGGGATTTGAATCGAGCTAGTCCTAAGGATAACTTTTCGCTTCCCTATTTCAACACTTTGGTAGATAACACGACCAAGAATTCTCTATTCTCCTTCATGGATGTATTCTTAATCTACAACTACATCAAGATGGCACCCAAAGACATGGAGAAAATAACTTTTGTAACCATGTGGAGGATGTTTTGCTATAATGTCACACCTTTCAGACTAAAAAATGCTGGGGCAATCTATCAATAGGCCACGGTAGCCCTGTTCCATGACATGATGCACAAAGAAATTGAGGTCTACGTTGATGATATGATTGCCGAGTCAACGAAAGAGGATGAGCATGTCGTAAACTTTTAGAAGCTTTTTGAATGGCTATGAAAATTTTAACTCAAATTAAATCCTACCAAATGCACCTTCGGAGTCACTTCGGGTAAGCTTTTAGGCTTTATAGTTTATAAAAAATGGATTGAAGTTAACCCAAACAAAGTTAAAGCCATTCAAGATATGCCACCACTTTAAACCTAAAAGAAAGTGATAAGCTTTTTAGGGAGACTAAACTACATTACTAGATTCATATCCCAGCGCACTGATAAATTTGACCTTATCTTTCGACTCTTTCGTAAACAAAATCCAGGAGAGTGGAATGAGGCATGTCAAGAAGCTTTTGATAAAGTTAAACATTATCTATTAAGCCTGCTAGTGTTGGTACCACTAGTGCCCGATCGACCTTTATCCTTTACTGGGCAGTCTGTGATAAGTCTATAGGTTATGTATTAGGGTAGCATGATGAGTCAGGAAAGAAGGAACAAGCAATCTACTATTTAAGCAAAAAGTTTACAGAATGCAAGTGCAATTACTCTATAGTTGAGAAGTTATGTTGTACTTTAGTATGAGCAGCCAAGAGATTGATGCAGCACATGCTGTATCATACCACATGGTTGATTGCAGGCTTGATCCTATCAAGTATCTATGCGAAGCCCCTGCACTATTAAGAAGGCTAGCTAGATGGCAAGTCCTACTTTCTGAGTACGACATTGCCTATTTTAGTCAAAAAGCCATCAAGGGCAGTACGATAGCTGACGTTTTGGCAAGTCAAGTGGCAAATGACTATGAACCCTTAAATTTTGACTTCCCAAATGAAGATCTAATAAGTATTTCAGAGAATGAAGATGCCTTTAACCAGGATTGATCTTGGAAGATTTATTTTGATGGAGCATCAAATGCTCTAAGACATAGAATTGGGGCACTATTAATGTCACATGATGGGAGTCATTATCCATTCACAGCAAGGCTAAATTTTGATTGCACGAATAATATCATAGACTATGAAGCTTATGTCATGGGGCTTCAAACAGCCATTAAGAAGGATGTCAAGATATTATAGGTGTTCGGTGATTTGGCCCTAATCATCTACCAATTGAAAAGAGAATGGCAAACTTGTGATGCCAAGCTGATGTAGTATGGGAAGCTGATAGCAGAGCTCAAGAAAGAGTTTAATGATATTAGTTTTTGACACTTACCTCGAGAAGAGAACCAAATAGCTGATGCTTTGGCTACCTTATCATCCATGTTTAAAGTCAACCAGGAGTAGGACGTTGCTCCCATTCGGATGAGCATCTACACAACTCCAGTTCATTGTTGCAGTGTCGAAAAAGAGAGGGATGGCCTACCGTGGTACTATGACATTCTTCGTTACATCAAGGATCAATAATATCCTAAACATGCAACTGAGACTGATAAAAGGACTATCAAAAGGCTAGCTATGGTATTTGTTCTAGATGGAAAAATCTATACAAAAGGAGCCACAATCAAGTTTGCTCAGATGTGTTGACACTCTTGAAGCGAAAAAGATCCTAGAAGAAATTCATGAAGGGATTTGTGACACACATGCTAATGGACATCGGATGGCCAAGTAAATCATAAGAGCAGGTTATTACTGGTTGACCCTTGAGATAGACTACATCAATTATGCCCGAAAATGCCATAAGTGTCAAATCTATGCTGGCAAGATCCATATCCCTCTAGCACCACATCATGTCATGGACATGATCCCATGGCCTTTCTTTATGTGGGGCATGGACATGATAGGGTCAATCGCCCCTAAAGCTTCCAACGGGCATCGTTTTGTCTTGGTAGCGATTGACTATTTCACCAAGTGGGTGGAGGCTGCCTCGTATGCTAGTGTCACTGATCGACTGTCTATAAGTTTGTCAAGTGGCACATCATCTGTAGATATGGCCTCCCAAACTAAATCATCATAAACAATGCAAGCAACTTAAATAATAAAATGATGCAAGCGGTTTGCTCACAGTTCAAGATCCAGCATCATAATTCTATCCCTTATTGCCCAAAGATGAATAAGACAGTCGAGGCAGCCAACAAAAACATTAAAAGAGTAGTTGAAAAAATGGTCGAGACTTACAAAGTTTGGCATAATAAGCTATTCTTTGCACTTCACACCTATCAGACCTCAGTTCGCACTTATATGGGTGCTACCCTATTTTCTCTTGTTTATGGGATGGAAGTTGTATTGCCTATCAAAGTCGAGATCCCTTCTTTTAGAGTCTTGATGGAAACCAAACTTGAAGAAGTTGAATAGGTCAAGAATAGATATGAGCAACTCAACCTCATCGAGCAAAAACACATGAAGGCCATCGACCATGGTCAAATGCATCAGAGATGTATGATCCGAGCCCATGACAAAAAGATGTGCCCACGACAATTTCACCTAGATAAATTAGTACTAAAGAAGATCCTCCCAATTCACAAAGATGCACAGAGCAAGTGGACCCGTAATTGGGAAAGACTATATGTCATGAAGCAATCCTTCTTTGGAGGGACCCTAATCTTGTCAGAAATAGAAGGCAATATCTTGCCCAACCCAGTCAGCTCAGATTTTGTCAAGAAATATTACATGGAAAGGGTGAAAACTAGAAAAAGTGTACTTCAAAAAAAGAAGGAGAAAGCAAAAAAAACAACAAACACAAAATAAAAACAAAACAAAAAAATGATAAAAATTAAAAAAAAATAAAAAAAGGTCTAGATGAAAATCTGAAAAAGACATATGGGCAACTAACCCAACTACAATTGAAAACCCACAAAGGCAACTTGAAAAGATCAATTTTGATGGGACATGAACTGCAAGTACCTATAGGATAATGCAAAGCAATCTTAGAGATCTTTCAAAGATCATCTCATGCTAGGCACATTCATTGTTCGAGAAAGATTCTAGAAAGCACCTAAAGAACATCTATGTCATGATTGTCGAGGCATCTTTCACTCAAAAGATCATCTTTCTTGATACCCTATTAATAGCTTGTTGAATAGTATATTGAGTTATGTCTCTTTGTTGTCATGAATAAATATTGCCTTGTTTTTTTTGGTACAATTCACATTGCCTTGTCATTTAACTAAAAATGTTTGATAATTAACTAAAATATGCATCAGGACATCTTTACATTACATCGAAAGGAAAAGAGAAGCACAAAGAACTTTACTTACACCCAATCATCAAGATCATGCACTTTTCATGCCTAAACACCCGCTCAGCATGACTATACACCAAACTATTTCTTTCTCTCACAAGCCACATTTCAAGAAAAGCCATTTTAGGCTGACCAAAAAAATCAACCCATGTATTCTATCAGAATCCTATGAAAACTAGAGACATTAACCTAATCATTCGAATAGTCTTCAAATTGTTGAAAATGCCTTCCATTTGTCAGGAAAATGATTGAACCTTTTGAATCAATAAATGCAATAATCCAAGTTCTTGAGACTAAATTTTTGGTCATATCCCCAATAGAGCTGAGACAACCTACAATCCCTAGCGGATTAGGAAAATTTTTATTTATAGTGGCATCAAAGATAAATCGTTATCCCTATGAGAGTCTGAATGACGTACAAGGAGAACTACAGCTATCTTCCGTATTAGACTTCACATCTTGCAATCATGATAGCATTTCATATCATGCACTCATATTACCATCATACATCATTTTTACAATATCACTTCAAGCCAGGTTTGTTGAACCTCCAAGAAATTCTTGGTAAGAACTCTAAGCTTTGCAAACCAAGTGTCATTCAGGTAAGGTCCTTTTCTTCTTATCACCTCATTTTAAAACCCTTTTTATCAAGCAACTATTGCCAAAATGCTAATATCAAGAAATTGTCATCCAGAAACTATCGTAAAAAAAACTTTTATCGAAAACATTCGTTAGAAGCTTTGTTAAGAATTTTGTCAAGAACTAGTGCCAAAACGTTTTTCAATAGGAAATTTTTATCATGAACTTCTATTAAGAAAAGCTTGTATTAGAAGTTTTATCAAAAACTTTATCACCAACCTTTAAAGCCCATAAGTCAGTGACACTCCTTTAAAGCCCTCAAGTCAGTGGCACCATTTTAAAGCCCATAAGTCAGTGGCACTCTTTTCAAAGCCCATAAGTTAGGGGCACCCTTTTAATGCCCACAAATCAGTAGCATCCTTTTCAAAGCCCATAAGTTAGTGGCACCTCTTCAAAGTCCACAAGTCAATGGCACCTCTTTAAAGCCCACGAGTCAGTGGCACCCCTTTAAAGCCCACAAGTTAGTGGCACCCTTTCCAAAAGCCTATAAGTCAGTGGCACCTTTCCAAAAGCCCACAAGTCAATGGCACTTTTTTCAAAGCCTACAAGTCTGTCGCACCCTCTTAAAAGCTCACACGAGCTGGTGACACCCAAGTTAAAGCTTACACGAGCTGGTGGCACTTAGTCTAAGTCAAAGCCCATATAAGTTGGTGACACCCGAGTCAAAGCTCACATAAGCTGGTGGCACCCATATCTAAGTCAAAGCTTGCACAAGTTGGTGGCACCCGAGTCAAAGCCCACTCGAGCTAGGGGCACCCAAGTTTAATTAAATCTCACATGAGGTGGCAGACCTGAGTTAAAGCCCACATAACCTGGTGGCACACAAATCTAAGTCAAAACCCGCATGAGCTGGTGGCACCCAAGTCTATGTCAAAGCCCGCATGAGTTGGTGGTACCCAAGTTAAAGCTCACATGAGCTGGTGGGACCCACGTCTAAGTTAAAGCCTGCACGAGTTAACGGCACTCTAAATAAAATCCACACTAGTCGGTGGCACCCAAGTTTAAGTAAAAGCACGCACGAGCTGGTGGCACCTGAGTCAAAGCCTATACGAGCTGATAGTACCCAAGTCTAAGTCAAAGCAAGCATGAGTTGGTGGCACCTGAGTCAAAGCCAACATAAGCTAGTGGCATCCAAGTCTAAGTTAAAGCACGCACAAGTTGGTGACACCCAAGTCAAAGCCCACATGAGCTGGTGGCACCCAAGTCTAAGTCAAAGCCTATACAAGTTGGCGGCGCTTGAATCAAAGTCCATACTAGCTGGTGGCACCTAAGTTTAAGTCAAAGTCTGCACAAGTTGGCAGCACCTACATAAAAAATCCATGTTACTCTGCACTTGTCTAAGGGGGTCAAACCTTAGAAAACCTAGCACCCTAATGTTCTGAGAAGCGTCATTCCACCTTAAACAAAATAGTGTTTATTCATCTTTGCCTTGTTCCTAATTCTCAGCAATAATCAAAGAGGGGAAGCTATAGATACTTTATTTTGTGCGGGCTAGTTTTTTTTAAGCAATCTGAAGCAAGAACGTGAGAAAGGGCAATGATCGTCGCCCGGTAAAAAAGTATTTTGAAGAGGTCAAGAAGGCCTAAGGATCATATCAAAGGTAAATGCAAAGGTGTGGCATCAAATGATGTACTTAAAGGTGTCTAGGGATGAAAGATATGGGAGAATTCATAATTTTACTTGAATGTATCGATACATGGTTCTAATATATCGATACAATGCTATAACATGTCAAAATTTTGAAATATCCCCATTTGTATCAATACAACTTCGATGTATCAATACATGAGCTTCTGTGTTGATACAAGACCTTATGTATCGATACTAGGCCATGCTAAGATGAAACACACATTCTGTAAAGAAACGCATCAATACATATCAACATGTATCGATACAGTTGTTCATAGTATCGATACAACGGTTCATAGTATCGATACAACGATCATCATCAAGGTTTTTAGACCATATGTATCCATACATTATGCAATGTATCGATACATGCAAGCCATTTTCACGGTCTGGGCATTTTTTACTCATCCACCATTGATCCAAAACTCGATTTTAACTTATTTATTTGCATCAGGAAAGATTAAAACATATATCAGATTACGAATATAGGCTTTTGAACTAACCAAAACATTTTTTTGAAGGCTAAATTGGATCAAAAAGATAGTAATCTTCTAATGGCCTCTAGTCTAGCTACAGGGGCATAAGTTTCATCATAATCAATTCCTTCTTCTTAACTATATCCTTAGTTACTAGTCTAGCCTTATTCCTAATTATTATTCCATTTTCATCAATTTTGTTTCTAAAAGCCTATTTAGTACCTACAATGGGATAACTACTAGGTTTCTTAACTAAATTCCAAACTTTGCTCCTTTTAAAATTGGTTTAACTCCTCTTGCATAGCCATGATCCAATTATTATCTTTTAGGGCCTTATCTAAATTCTTAGGTTTAATTTATGAAAGAAAAGCCATATAATTGCATATATTTCTAAGGGATGATCTAGTTCTTACCCCTTGCTTAGGATCACCAATTATCTCACCTTTTTTGATAGAAGTCAACTCTCTAGGATGATTTTTTTCTCTTTCTACTTGAGTTGGCTCATGTAGTTCTTCCTCTTTTGGGTCTTTTTGATTTTTCATTGCTTGTCCTTGCTCCTTATGTGATGTTTGTTCTTAGTAAATCTCTACATCATCATTATCAAAAGACACATTTCTCAAGGTTGAGTAAGCTTCATCAAATATAACATGTATTGACTCTTCAACAACTAAAGTTCTCTTGTTAAACACTCTATAAGCTTTGGAATTTGTTAAATAACCAAAAAAATTCTTTCATCACTTTTTGTATCAAATTTACCAGGATTATCCTTTTCATTATTTAATATAAAACATTTACATCCAAAAAGATGAAAGTAGCTAATGTTAGGTTTTCTTCCATTAAAAAGTTCATATGGAGTTTTCTTTAGGATTGGCCTAACCATGGTTCTATTTATACTATAGCAAGAAATATTAATGGCTTTAGCCTAAAAATATCTTGGTAAATTATTTTCTCAAAGCATGGTTCTAGCCATTTCTTCTAAGGCTCTAATATTTCTTTCAACAACTCTGTTTTGTTGAAGAGTTTTAGGTGCCAAGAAGTTATGGCTAAAACTATTTTCATTACAAAATTTATCAAAACCAAGGTTTTTAAATTCTTTTCCATGATCATTTCTTACACTTGAAATAGAATAACATTTTTCATTTTGGATAATTTTGAAAAAAGTAATGAATTTTGAAAAAGGCTTCATCTTTAAAGCATAAGAAAAGAACCTAAGTAAACATAGAGTAATCATCTACAATAACAAATCCATACTGTTTACCTTCTAAGCTTAATGTTCTAGTAGGACCAAAAAGATCAATATGAATCAGTTAGAATACTCTAGTAGTTGAGATAGTATTAATTGGTTTGAATGAATCTATTCTATGTTTGCCTTGGACACATTCATCACATATTCTATCATTATCAAATTCCATTTTTAGCAATCCAATAACAAGGTCTTTTCTAGATAGTCTGAAAATTACATTCATGCTAGCATTCCTAATTTTCTATGCCATAACTAATGTAAGTCATCATTATTAGTAATAAAACAAACATTTTGAGAAGAGAAGTCATCTAGATGCATAACATAAACATTTTCTTCCCTATATCCTACAAAAACAATTTTATTTGTCTTAACATCATCAACTTGGCAATATATTGATTTAAAAATAACTTTCATGCCTTTATCAAACAATTGGCTAATACTATGGAGATTATGTTTGAGACCTTTGACAAATAGAACATTTTCAATGTTGGATGAAGAATTATTACCTATGGTTCCAATAACTTTGATTTGTCCTTTTGAGTTATCATTGAAAGTAACACTTCCTCCATCTTTAGGCCTTAGCTCCACGAATTGATTTTTGTCACCGGTCATGTGTCTTAAGCATCCACTATCAAGGTACCAAGAATTTTCTATGGTTAAATTTGCTTTGAAGCAATGCTCTTCCTCCTGCAACCACAAAATCATCTTTTCTTTTTAGGTATCCAAATTTTTTTGGTCATTGAGTATTAGTGTTCAAAATTTTTAGGCCTTTTGAAATCCATTTTAATTTGATAGCTTCATCTTGGGATGTGCCAACACCTTTAGGGACCCATATTCTTCTAATAAGCTTGCCTCTGTAAGTTTTAGTTTTTAAGGAACATGTATGGAATGTGTGACCAAGTTTATGGCAATTGATACATATGTTAGAAGCATTAAATGATTTGTTTTGTGTTTGTAAACACCTTATTTTGTCTGGGCTACTTTTTTTAAGCAATCTGAAGTACGGACGTGAGAGGGGGCAATGATCTTCACTTAACAAAAAAGCATTTTGAGGAGGTTAAGAAGGCCTAAAGATCATATCAATGGTAAATGCAAAGATGTGGAATCAAAGTCATAGTTCAAGGTGTTTAGGGATGAAAGATATGAGAAAATTCATAATTTTACTTAAATGTATCGATATAGGGTTCTCATGTATTGATACAATGCTCTAATGTGCCAAAAATTCAAAATGTCCCCATTTGTATCGATACAACACCTAGATGTATCGATAGATGTCCCCATTTGTATCGATACATGAGCCTTTATGTCCATACAAGACCTTATGTATCGATACTAGGACATGCCAAGACCAAAACATGCATTTTGTAAAGAAATGTATCCATAAATATCAACATGTATTGATACAGCGGTTTATAGCATCGATACAATGGTTCATAGTATCGATATAGTGATCATTGTATCGATACCATCAAGGTTTTTAGACCAAATGTATTGATACATTATGCAATGTCTTGATACATGAAAGCCATTTTCACGATCTGGGCATTTTTGACTTGTCAACCATTGATCCAAAACTTGATTTTAACTCATTTATTTGCATAAGCAAAGATTAAAACACATATCAGATTACGAATTTAGGCTTTTGAACTAAGCAAAACATTTTTTTGAAGTCTAAACTAGATCAAAAAGGTCAATATCACATAATTACCCTACTGACTAATTGGTTGACTAAGATCACCATCAACCACCCTATTTGTTGAAAAATCATTTTAGCATTTAAACAAGCCACCCTATGTCCATCACATTGGCAGCAAGTTGCTCCCTACAGCCATCTTGCAGCCACAATGTTGACATCACTTTGTCCCCCTTGAGAAATGGCCAAAAATACCTCCAAATCGGATCTAAAATGTTGGTATAAAGGGACCACTTCTATCTCAGCTAAAAAAGTTTAGATTTCAGCTCATTTTTAGCTTCCAAAACACATTCCTACACCAGGAAAACAAAATCTCGAAGCTCTCCACTCATCACCCAAAATCAGCCTTAAAACACATACTTTTAATCACTACACATTCTGAAAATCGCTCTCATCCATACCAAAACCAAAACCTCATTGTTTTTCTCTTTTTCTTGCTTATTAACAACAGGGCAGAGAGAGAAATTCAAGCCATTTTTGCTGCTCTAATGGTTTGGCTAAAAATTAAAGTTTTGTTGGTATAGCTTCCTACTTTATCACTTTCATTTTTTATTTTCAGCACCTTCATCATTTTAGTGAGCTCTCCAAGTTTCCATCACCCTTTTAGGATTATCATGCATGATTGTGGCTTTTGGTTGTGGTAGTTTAAGATTTGGGTGCCTTAATGCCCCTTTAATGTGCAAAATGCTTAATTTCATCCTCATTAGTTTGATATCTCTTGCTAATGCATTTTATGCCATACCCATGCATTTTGTTATCCTTAATCCATGTAAGAATCATTAGCCTAACACATTTCAAGCATACTTACACATTAGCTTGCATTAGGCATTACCATTTTCAGCATCCATAACATTTTCTTGTCACAATGCATAACAATTTCTTTGTCTAAACCATTGGTAAAGTTAACATCCCTATTCATGTTTTGTGCCATCCCCTTGTATGTTTGTTGTCTTCTCCTTGTCAAAATGCATGTTTGATGGTGGTCAAAACTGATTTTCAAAAACCCTCAAACCAAGCATGTTAACCTCAACCAATGAAGATTAACATAGACTTAGCATCTTCCTTAAAGTTAGCAAAACATTATGGGGAAAATTAAGTTTTCCAGATCTGGAATCTTGGTTAAACAAGCTCAAATCTTCTGATTTTGAAACAAAAATGGTCTTACAATTATTCCCTAAATGTTTGTGCCTTTTTTTGAGTTAAAACCTTGAGTGGTATGGTAAATAGGATGTTTTATCATCTCAAACTACTTCGGGGCTGTGCAAATGAGTTTGTGATGCTCATGCCACTCTTTCCCTTCAGTCAAAGATGTTTGAACATCAATGACTCGTGTTTGGACCTGTTGGCATAAAGAAAAAAAGAGAGATATCCCTTGCTTTGCTTTGTCCCCCACTGGCAGCACAACTATTGCAAATTGAAAAATCACTTTAGAATCTTAAAAGATTTTCCATGAATTTTTTGATATTTTTCTATCAAAGCATGTTGAAGTACCTTTAAAACAAGGTCTTGTTCATCCACGAATTAGTCCGGATTAGAGAGTTATGATTTTTCAAATCCAAATTATCTAGAACCTCTAGAATCTAAATGTGTATTCTGATTGGGCCGTTCAGACCCATTAAATGATTTTTCTAAATTTTTCAAACATTTTTTTTTCTAAATGACTTATGAAATTCCCTTTTAGAAAGGTATCACTCTCAATTTTTGGATACCAAACCAGTCTAGGGTGATTTTTCAAATTTTAATACACCTTGATTCTCGTATACACTGCCAGCAGCAAAATTGATCCAAATTTGAAAATTTATTCCTTCGAAAAGTGACTTTTTGGGATATGGGGAATATTTATAGATTGACCCTCGTTGAGTTAGGTTTCTAGAAGTATCTTGTCCACCCTCTAAATCCTTTAAACCAATTTATAATAAATTTGGGAAGCAGGATAGCGCAATGCTATCCCTTGTTTTTGATTATGGTCAAAATTGAGTTGTTTACTCGAATTTCATCTCGAGACATTCGAATGTCTTCGTATCACCCCTATCAGACTCGAGAACACGTTTTAACCTCCCATGGATCGTATCGAGGCACAAATATATTTTACATCTTTGCCATCCTCATTCACAATAATTTCATTTGCCAAAAGTTATTGAAAGGCTCACATATTCCCTAAATCATAAGGTTTTGCTAACATAGGTTTTCCAACTCGACTTCTCTAAAAGGTGTCAAATGTGTCACTTTCGGGGATACTTCAACCCTGCCCTTTCGAGCGGATAGTTCAACTTCATTTTTCAAAATCATCGAGATTGGAAAAACTTTCTTTTTCAAAATGATTTGTCATCCGCGGGGATACTCCAACCCTGATTTTTTGAAGGAATACTCTAACCTTGTCTTTCAACTACAAAATCTTTTCATTGCGTTGACCACGAGATCGATGTTTTGAGTTTCATAACTCAAAACATAGGTTTCAATAGGCATTCGATCATGCCTAGCCCAAAATGAGTGGCAACTTAAAGCATTGGCCATTTCATGATGGTCATCCGAGACCAATGAGATAAGTGATTCATCTTATGATCCCCCCTTACTATATCATAAGTCGAGAATTTGTACTTTCTTATTCTCATCATTTCGCAAAGAAAAAGTCTTGGTTAAGAAGACATTCCTAAGTCAAAAAAATATTTTAAGTCATACGCACTCATAGATCCGTAAGGTTCCACCCTGGGGTAAGTTGCGACAGTGTTATAAAGAAGTTCTTGAAGTGAGTTTCTTTTTCGATTCTATTATATCCCAAATCATCTTTATTAAAGAATGCTCTTTGTGTTTCTAGCATGTTATTCAATTTTTGTTGTGCCATATAAAACCTTATGAATGAGTTATGCAAGTTTGTGTTCTTCTTGGTTAAATCATCAATATTGACTTATAACTTATCTACTCTTTTTTTAAGATCATCATTTCTCATGCTTAGTGTTTCATTTTCTTCCTTAAGTTTAGAAATCATTTTCTTGTATTTTAAATTCATAGCTTCGAATTCTAATGCTAATTCATCAAATGCATCTTGTAATTCATCAAATGAGTAAGTATTAGCGTTAGAAGATACCTTGGGCTCGTCATGAGCCATGAGACATAGATTGGCCATCTCCTCATCATCATTATTGAATGTGTCACTATCACTCCATGTCGCCACCATAGCTTTTTTCTTTCACTTTTTCGGGTTTAATTTCTTCCACATTGGACATTCAAATTTGATATGTCTCAGTTTCTTACACTCATAGCAAATAATTTGTTTTTTCTCTTTCTTGCTTGAGTCTCCCTTTATCATTTCTTTTCTAAGAGGTCTTCTTTTTTTGTTAAATCTTTTCGTGAGCATGACCATTTTTTCATCTTCCTCAACCTCTTTATCATCATCACTAAGAGTGGTTGTTTTAAAGGCAACACTTACCTTTTTTGATTGTTTTTTTTCCAAGCTTGATCTTCATTTCATAGGTTAGAAGAGAACCTATGAGTTCATCCAAAGAGAGTGTGTTAGGATCTTTGGATTCTTCAATGCTGTCACTTTTGCTTCCCAAGACTTGGGAAGACTATTGAGTAGCTTCTTTACCATCTCTTTATTTGGACAGGTCTTTTTAAGTGCCTTCAACCTGTTAATGATGTTCGTAAACCTATTCAACATTTCTTTGATGGTTTCATTTGTCTTCATCTTGAGCAATTCATAATCAAGTGTGAGCATGCTTATTTTGGATTCCTTGACTTAATTTGTTCCTTCTTGTGTGGTTGCTAACTTATCCCACACTTGCTTGGCATTGTCATATGTGAGACTCTATTGTACTTACTCGGACCAAGAGCATAAAGTAATGTGTGCATGGCTTTGGCATTTAATTATACCATTTTGGTGTCTTGTTCATCCCATTCTTCATCTTTCTTTGGCATAACACAATCTTTGACTTTTTCTTTGGGATGGGTGGTCCATTGAGATGATCTTCCATACTTCATAGTCATAAGCTTGGATAAAGAGCTTCATCCTTGTCTTCTAATATAAATAGTTGTCACCATGAAAGAGTGGAGGTCTCATGATAGAGGTTGAACTAAGAGGGGGTGAATTGGTTTAATAAAAACTTGATCAATTTGAAGTAAATTAAAAATTAAAAATAAGACAAGGAAGAGCAAAACCAAAATTAATTTATAGAGGTTTGGTCCTTTAGTTTGGCACCTATATCCTCTCTTCTTGGTACATTCTTACCAAGGTGATTCTTACAGTTCACTAAGCAAATTGTTACCTTTAAGGCTAAGGTATAACCTTAAACTATTATGTTTTAAGGCTTAGATAGACCTTTTCAATTCCTTTAAGAATTTTTCTTCAAACTCTAAAATATTTTCATTGACTTTCACACAACCCCTTTTGTGATATGAATAAAGTGTCTTGGAAAAAATTGAACCTCTAGTAGATAGGTGTATGCTGAAATTTAAGTACAAGGTGAATGAAATTCAAATAGGCTTGAAGAATATAAATGTGTTACAAGTACAAATAAAGAATTTAATGATTTTGAGCTTTTGTTGTTCAATGATTCAATGAAATTTTTTATCTTTTCTTCTTTAGCTATTTGGGAGCCTTTATTTACAGGTAGAAATTGATTCATAGATGTTGGGCATTTAATGTGGTGGTTGGAGAGCCATTGTAGCCTTCATAAGTGCTTTTCTATTCAGTCCCATGCTATAGTATTGATACAATACCAATAGTATCGATACAATACCAATAGTATCGACACAGAAATAAAAAAATGACTATTACGGCTTGTTGTATCAAAACAGGGATTTGAGTATCGATACTAAGCAAGCTATATCGATACAGATACTATTGTATCGACACATTTGTGGGTTTTAGCCAAACCTTGGCTACTGCCATGCCTTGTATCAATACATATGGGGTAAGTATGATACTAAGCAGGCTGTATCGATACATACTCATTTATATCGAGATATTTGAGGGTTTCAGCCAAACCTTGGCTACTGCCAGGCCTTATGTCGATACTCATGGGGTGAGTATTGATACTAAGTAGGCTGTATTGATACATACACACTTGTATTGATACATTTGAGAGTTTTTAAGCATAGTATCGATACATTTGTTCTTTGTATCGATACCAACCTTAAAAAACATTTGTGAAATAATTTTTGTTGACTCAAACAAATCTAAAAAATTATTCTAAGTATAAATATACATTTTAGAGCATATAATATTTGACAAATTACAAACTTAGTATTTTTCAAAATGCTTTTCAATTTAAACACAAATACCAAGTTAAGTATTAATTAAACTTAAATTGTTTTTATATCAAAATTGAAATCAAGGTTAACATATAAATTTGTTTTTCTCTCTAATTTTGGTCGATTCTACCTTCTTTTTTCTCTTTTAATTTTTTCAACCTCTATTTTTTTCTCTTTTATCACTCTTTTTTTTCATTCTTCTTTTGTAATGTCACTTGATCCTCATATACTTGTTGTGATGACAAAGCTACAAGAGTGATAGGCCATTGGTTAAGTACAAAAGGAGTATTTATTTATAAAACCATCATACTTCACAAACTTATCACATTGCCATGATGCCCTAGTAATAAGTTTCCAACTTGCATTGTCACTAAATCACACAACACTTCATCTTCATATTTACCTATCCGAAATGCAACTAACACCTACCTGTTTACTCTTATCTCACTACTATCATTTAACCATTACAACTTGCATGGTTGAGGGTGCTTCTTCACTGGTAATCCTAATTTTCCCCCATTGTTGTGCTTACAACATAAGTACAACTACCTTCATCAATAATCACACTACATAATTTATCTTTAATGTGGCACCTAGTCTGAAAGATGTTTTCTCATTGTACTTTTTTAATAATTTTTTTTGCAAGCTCAGTGCTCTCCTAATTATTTATGTTAATACATCAGATGCTAAATACTCCTCCTAAAAATGTTCTCCAATGATGGCATGTCGTTGGTGCCAAAATCATCATTTGTGGTCACAATCTTTCACCATTGTCTCGCATCACCAGAACCCATATTTTTGGATATTAACTGGCTATGTGTCTTTTGCTTTGGCATTTAAAACATTTAATGCCATAATTCTTAGTGATAGAAGTGTCGGTTCTACCTCTTAGACATTGAGTGTTTCAAAGAAGGAAAACAAGCCACAAATGTCCTTAACTTTATATAATGATGCATCTCTGCCTTATTATGGATCTCTCGATTTAATCCAAGTAAAAACCTAGCCATTTTAGCCTCTCTATCTTCCTTTATATTAGCCCAAATTAGCAATCTCCATCTCCTTAAAATAATCCTCTATGCTTCGATTTCCTTGTCTCAGACCTTGTAGCTTCTTAAATAATTCTAGGTAGTAGTAACTTGGAATAACTGCTTTCCCATCACTATTTTTATCTCCTCCTATGTCTCTATTGGATACTCTCTATTCCACATCCTGTTTAAACAAATTGATCTGACTATGTAATAGCATAATCAAAAAAATTATTTACCCTTTTTACTTTGAAATAGTTGTGACAGTCAAATATGAATTCCATCTTCTTCTCCCACTCAAGTTATGCTTAAGGATCAAATTTACCTTAGAACAGCTGAATCTTCATCTTAGTACTCTCCACGCTATTATCTTCTTGATTCTTAGCTTTTTTAAACCACCCATCATACCTCCTATTACTAACAATCAAATTTCGATCATCTTCTTCACCAAAACTGACCCGTAATACTCTTTATCTTTAACCCTTGCTTCCCTTGGTTAAACTCCTTCTTTCTTATGTACATTAGAACTATTTGTGGTTGCTCCACATTTGCATTCTCCATCTAATCTATTTGTTCACGAGCCTACCCTAATTCCAACACCATTACACGTCTCATCATATCGATCATGGCCTCTATAAATAATTTTAAATCAGTCATTCCTCCTAGCACCTTCAGCAATGCTCTTAGTATTTTGTAGGACATGATTTTTGCAAAATAATAGTTAAAAAATGACCTCATAATTCTCTACCTTACATGTTCACACTCAAGAATGTGAATCATTTTTCTTTCATGTTTCACTCAAAAAAATATGAGATCTTTATCCCTCTAATGTTGTCATCGCTTTTGCCTTTTCCATTCAATCTTTTGGTTTTTTTTCAAACTAAAAAAAACAATGATAAAAAGTTTCTAGCAACAACCCATTAAAATCTCATCAAAGTGAAATAAGGCTAGAAACAAGGTTGCGTTACGGATTTAGAAGTTTACTATTGCAAAGAATTTAGTTTTGTGCCCAGGAATTTCGAAATACAATGAAAATCTTAAAATTTGACACACAAACATAAAGGTGTTGATGGAATTTGAAAATTTTCTCTTTTTTTTTTTGACTTTTTTGCAATATGAAGAACTAAAATAACAAGAAAAAAAGATAAAAACTTAATTAACAGGAAAATTCATCCAATTAAAGTTTAGAAAGGGATTGGGAAACTAGGCTGAAAATAAAGAACAAAAATAGGCTAAAAAAGGGATAGGCCAAACCCAAGGCTAGAACCTTGGCTTTGATGCCAAACTTATCAAAAATAATGATACCCAAAGCTCAAGTAGGAATCTAAGATCATTCTATGATCAGATCCAAATGGAAAGACTATGACCTATATCTAGATGGAGTTAAGAACCTTGTTATGGTGAAAATGCCATAATTAATAATGAAAGGATTAATTGATAAGTCAAAGTTGAATAACATGAAAAATTTCTGATAACTTCCAATAGTTCTTCAAAGAACCAAAGAGAAAAAAAGAACTCACCATTTTTTGAATGATGATTTGCTTTTTCTTTCTCCATAAACACCTATTTATAGGCTAGATTATTACAAAAAGTTCCTAATATAGCTTAAAAAGATAATTAGCCTATTAAATGGCTGTTCACATGTCTAAAAAGAAATAATCAACCTACTACATGGATGTTCACACACCTAAAAACAAAAAAGAAAATAATTAGCCTATTAAATGACTGTTTACAAACCTAAAATAGAAAAAGAAATAATTAGCCTATTAAATGGTTGTTCACACATCTAAAATATAAAAAGAAATGTTGACAAGCCTAGACAAATAGAAAGGAAAGCAAATAACTTTGTCATGTAAGCCTTTTAATTAGTCCTAAAAATACTCTTAAACATGCCAATTTTTATTTGCTAAAATTGAGCTTAGCTTTCACCAGATCTTTCTAGAACTTGAATCATGTTGATGCATCTGGACCATGCTCAATAGGCCTTTATGTATTTGCTTGAGTCCAAACTTCTTGAGTCAACCCGCTGAGTGCATCTTTGAACTTTTTTGCTTCTGCTCTTATAACTGAACCAATTGCAACTTGAATTGGATGCTTTAAAGTCATGCCATGATATGCATTGTGAGTCTAAACTATATAAGCTAAAACATTCTCTCTTTCTTCAATTTTTCAAATTTTGTTCTTTCTCTAGGTCTTAAGTTCTTTAATCTCTTTATAAAGTTTCCAAAAACCCTAAGAACATTTAAAGTATAACCTAGAAACCAAATAATGACTACTGCTACCTATAGCATTGATGCCGTGACCATTGCTAGTGAATCTAAAATTTAACCAAAGTAAACCAAAATCATCCTCTTGACATCTTAAATTGTTAAACTAAGTCAGATTCTTCACTTGTCCTTCAAATTTCAAAATAATTTTAAAACCCACAACATTTCTCCTTTTTTATCTATTCCGGTGATTATTGGATGGCCACCAAAGCTTGATAGAACCTTTATCTAATCCTTCCCCAAATTTTCATCATTATGATTCTTGAAATTACCCTAAAAACCTAGGAACCCAAAAGTCTCTAAACTAACCTTTCCAACAAAATTTCTAAATTTGTTTGCTATCCTGATTTTTTTGTGTTCAACTCTTTTATGTTGTGTTTTATTTTTGTGTTTTGTGATTGCTTCCTATTTATAGAGGATTCTAATGATTTTTTAATTTAGGCTTAATTTTTTTTTCATATTTTATCATTATTCTTAAACCTTAAACTTGATTCAATCCATTATTTTTCAAATTATAGATTGAGGTTAATTTGGATTTAGGTTTATGCCCTTAATTGGGGTTTGATTTCATTTGAGGATATAAAAGAAAAAACGTAGAGTAAAAGATATAATAAAATACAATAAATGAATAAAAAAAGTGAAAATGAAAAAAATAAGATGAAAAATGGGCTTATTAGGGCTAAAACTTCAAAGCTGGACATTGGACCTTAAAATAACATAAGCCTCTAGCATTTAATAATTTAAATAGGCTTTAGGTAAAAAAAATGGGTGTTTATAGTTGCTTTTTTTTTTGCACACTTGCTGAGAAATAATAAGTTTACAAAGGCTTAGACACCATTACATTAGCTTAAATTGGAAGTAAATAATGCAAAAGCCTTAAAGATCTTAACCTTGAGAGAGGTTTGACCAATAAAATTTATTTATTAAGAAACATTTTAAACTAAAAGAAAGTTTAGAAACTTATCAAATGAGACTTTAAAATAACCCTAGAAAGAGTTTTAAAAATGTCTTTAAGGCAAGCTTTGAAAATGTCTTTAAGGCAAGCTTTGAAAATAGAAAAAAATTTCGTGAAAAATGTTTTGAAATGTCTTTGTAAGAAGCCTTAATGTTAGCTCAAGGAAAACATTGAATCAAGAGGGGGTCAATTGGTTCTATAAGAAGTTGATCACAAATTTATCTTTTATAAAAGTTTGAAAATAAATTGAAAGTAAAAAAGAGTAAAGGATAAGAAAAAAATAATCAATATATAGATGTTTGGTCCTTGAATTCAATACCTACGTCCTTTCTTCTTGGCACTTTTTTGCCAAGGTGATTCCCATAATTCACTAATGAAATTGTTACCTTTAAGGCTAAGGTATAACCTTACAATTCTATCTTTTCAGGCTTAGATAGAGCCTTTCAATCCTCTTAAGAATTCTACCCTAGATTCTTAAGTGTTTTCACTCACTTTCACATAACCCTCTTTGAGATGTAAATAAAGCATTTGCAAACAATTTGAACCTCTGGTAGGTCGGTGTTTACTAGAATATAAGTACAAAGTAAATAAGATACAAATAAACTTGAAAGAGTATAAATTTGATACAAGAAAAATGAAGAATTTGAAGATTTTGAGCTTTTGTTGTTCAATGCTTGATTGATCCTTTTATCTTTTACTTTTCAGCTATTGGGAACCTCTATTTATAGCTTGGAATTGATTTATAGATGTTAGGCATTAAATAAGGTGGTTGAAGAGTCATTATAGTCTTCATAAATGCCTATTTCTGTTTAAACCCGTGGTATTGTATCGATATAAGAATTAAAAATGTCACCGTTACAACTTGTTGTATCGATACAGAAGGCTGAGTACTGATACTGGCCAAGTTGTATCGATTGTATCGATACAGACACACTTATATCGATACTTTTGGGGATTTTGACCAAACCTCTGTTACGGCTAAGTAATGTATCGATACATATAAGGTGAGTTTGATACTCACTACAATGTATCGATACGTGATATGTATGGATACAATTGAAGGTTTTGAGCATAGTATCGATACATTTATGCATTGTGTCGATGCAAACCTTTAAAATCCTTTGTAAAATGATTTTTTTTGCTTGATATTGACTTAAACATATCTCAAAAGTATTTTAAGTATAAATATGCATTTTGGAACATATATTTTTTAGAAAATAGAAACTTAATACTATTTGAAAATATTTTTCAATTTTACACAAGTACAAAGTGGAAAATAGTTGAGTACAAATTAATTTAGCTTAAGTTATTTGTTATATCAAAACTAAAATTAATTCAAAGCCAATATTCTCCCTTTTTTGATATAACAAAACTGAAGATAAATTTGCTTGTTAATTATTCCTTTTTTTTAAGATTTGTAATGGAAAAACTCTCCCTCAATAAAAGCAATGGTTTTCAAAAGTTTTAATTTGAGAAAAAAGGGTTCTTTAAAGCTACAACATTTTAGATTCACGATATTGCCCATTTTTCACATATTAAGCTATGGCATGTAAACATAATTCTTTGGTTCCAACATAACAATATCATGATATCAATATATGCAAGACATATTTCACAAATTTATGACATTTCTCCCTTTTTTGCTATATTAAAACATAAGAAAGAACAAATCAAAGTAATGGAGAAAATGCAATCATAGTATGCATGAGCACAGATGATTCATTGAGAATAAATCATTAAATATATTCGACAAAATAAGCAAAATATGTATGATGGAATAGAATCTTAAAAACTTAAAAGTGATCCTGAAATGACCCGAATATGACTAATTATCATTGGCTGAAGGATCTGCAATGAGTGGAGAGGTAGATGAAGAAGCATGAGGAAAGGTCACCAAAAAGCTATGGAATTGCTGGATTAATGCCCGATAACTATGCTCAAGACTAGAAAGGTGAGCATTAATGGAATCGAAGCGATGATCCCATGTATCAAGATGTCCCATAATGGAATTGTACATATGTTGAAGGTCTATGGGCACGAATGATGAGGTGTCAGGAGTAGAGGGTGTAAGAGGCACAGGTTTCATATCATCGTCATCATGGTCAACAGAAATGGGAGCATCAGGTTGCTTAAGCAGTGGAGGTGGTTGTCAACAAGCCTAAAGAATGAAGTCAGGGCCTTAAATTTCATCCCCGACGAGCCTTATGGATTTGCGTCCTATATAGTGGTAAGAAGATACCATAATTTCAAGGTTAAGAAAGGTCAAGACTCAGTAGTAGCTTAATGCCATGCCATGTAAGAGGCTATGACAACCATGAACATAAAGGACAAAGTCTGCAAATATAAAATAGGCTAGGTTCAGATGATTCCTAATTTGAATCATATGAGCCACCAATAATCAAAATCGCTAATCAAGATATGTTTAGTGTCATATCGAAGGAGCAAATGGGAAATGATTAGATGAAGTAAGTGATCAACCAGAGGAATAGGGTGGCTTTATTGTTTAGGGTGTGCAAGGTTGCGAGAGTCGGCCATTCATTGATTAGGCTTCATTTAGGAAATCGAAGGTAGTCACAAGAGAGACAGGGTTGACTATGAGATCTTACCCCAAAAGATAAGATCAAATAGTAATGACATGGTCATGATCATCAATGATAAGTGAGGTATTGCTAAAGAATGCACGAATAAGATTCTCGTAAACTACAATATTGAGAGAAAAAAATATGGTCTATGCAAAAGTATCAAAGGTTTGAAGGTAGGGATAAGTAATGGACCAAAAGAAAGGGAAATCGATAACTCAACATTATTGGATAGGCATACGATTATAAATGGAAGTGAATCGCTCACGAGCCTTTGCATCTCCAAAATATAAGTCAAAGAATAATTGATTTTAGGTTAGAGGTGGTTGACTAGTGAAACAAGTGGAAGCATGGGTGATAAGCCCTTCACGATGAGAGGTTTGTCTTGGCCTTTAGAGGCATGGTAGTGTTTTAAGATGGTTGGGGAATTTTGTCGAGCAGGTGGTGACAAGGTAAAAGTGGATGCTAGTTCAGACAAATGGAGGAGAGGATAAATGTTGGTGAAATGTTTGAAATGATTTGGAAAGAATTAGATGAGTTCTGATAAGGTTTATCGAGGGTGGTAAAGGTTGTCGAATGGAAAAGGTCAGGTTAATGAAGCTAGGTAAGTTGCTAGGAAGAGTTAGTTGAGGAAAATGGTTGAGCACGTGGTGGATAGGGGGTTTTGGTGGCAATGTGGTATAATTTTTAAAGTAATTTTGCAACCTATCACAATAGTCAAGATTGGGAAGACGTTATAATGAAAAAGCACCCTAAAATTTGGAAGAAATTTGGACAAGTTAGGAGGATTTTAAAGAGGAAATAGTTAGGTTTTGAATGAAAAGGATTGTCAAATTTTTTGTGATTTTGTGTCTTAAGGGATTGAATTTCTGAAGAAAATAATGAATTTTACAAAATCAACCTGCAAGGATTGTGAAAAAAATTAAAATTAGATGAAATGTGATGATTGAGGATCGAGTGGGTTAAAGAAAGCTAAGTGAACAGTGGCTGAGGTTCAATGAAAACAAAATCGCACGTATGATGATTGCCTAAATCAATAGTTTGTATCGGTGCAGAGGAGAAAGTATCGATACATAAGTATTGATACAAAGAACAATTCTAGGTTATGTATCGACACAATCAACTTTGTCTCGAAACTTAAATTAATATTGGGTTGTATTGATACGTAGAGTTAGGTATCGATACAATGAACAATTTAGGCTTGTATCGATACCTCAAATTTAGTCTTGACACTAGAAAAATGTTTTTGCTAGTATCGATATATATAGCTCAGTATTGGGTCACTTCTCTTAAAATGGTATCAATTTAAGCATATTTTTAACCCAATTGCTCATTGAAAAACATTTAAAAATGCAACTTTGAACAAAACTTTGATATCAGTATCATTTTGCATGAACAAATCAAATTAACCATAAAATAGAATCATTCAAGAGTCAAAAGCCATACAAGAGCACATCATCAAACAAGTAGTCATGTAAGGCTAACTTTTTTTTAACCAAGCATTGTATAAACAATATTGAGGCAATCTATCATAATTTTATCAACTTATAAATTCAGGGTGCATTCATTAAGCCATGTTCTCTTCTAATTGTGCAAAATCTAATTAAGCCAAGTTCTCTTCTAATTATGCCAAATCTATCATTTTCAAGTGGTTTAGTGAAAGTATTAGCTAGTTGATGCCACGTATCAATGAATTCAAGCATTATATCACCTTTTTTGCATATGATCTTTAATGAAGTGATGTCTAATCTCTATGTGCTTAGTTCTAGAGTGTTGAATTGGACTTTTGGTGTGACAAATGGCACTAGTATTGTCATATTTAATTGGAATATGATCCATGGTAATGCCAAAATCCTCAATTTGTTATTTTATCTATAAGATTTGGGCACAACAACCTCCCATGGATATGTACTTCGCTTCGATTTAGATAAAGCAACTCAATTTTGTTTCTTGGAGAACCATGATATGAGCATATTTCTAAGAAATTAACAAGCACTGGAGGTGCTTTTCCTATCAATTTTACATCCACCAAAATCCGTATTGGAAAAAACATGTAAGGTAGGAGATGAATTTTTTGGATACCATAAGCCTAGAATAGGAGTGTCTCTAAGATATCCAAAAATTCTTTTTACAGCAGCTAGATGTGACTCCCTAGGTGACGATTGATATCTAGCACATAGGCATACACTAAACATTATATCGGGTCTACTTATGGTAAGATATAGCAATGAGCCTATCATAGACCTATAAAGTTTAGAGTCAACATATTTACCTCCTTCATCCTTCTCAAGCTTTTTTAAAGTACTTATAAGTGCGGAACAAGGCTTTGCTTCATCCATTTTGAACCTCTTGAGTAGTTCCTTGGTATACTTTGCTTGATTGATGAAGATACCATCTTTTGTTTGTTAGACTTGCAGTCCCAAAAAGAATGCTAATTCTCCCATCAAGCTCATCTCAAATTCACCTTGCATTTAACTTAGAAAATTCTTGACAAAGAGATTCATTAGTAGCACAAAAAATAATATCATCAACATAAACTTGAACTACAAGATTGTCTTTGTATTTAACTTTAATAAAAAAAGTTTTGTCAACATTGCCTCTATTAAAACCTTTTTCAATCAAAAATTTTGAAAGCCTTTCACACCATGCCCTAGGTGCTTGCTTTAAACCATACAAGGCTTTCGAAAGTTTAAAAACATAGGATAATAAGGATTTTCAAAACCGAGAGGTTGCTCAACATAAACTTTCTCATTAATAAAACCATTTAAAAAAGCACTTTTAATACCCACTTGAAACAACTTGAAATTATTAAAGCATGCAAATGCTAATAGGATTCTAATGGCCTCTAGTCTAGCTACATAGGCATAAGTCTCATAAAAATCAATTCCTTCTGTTTGACTATATCCCTTAGCTACTAATCTAGCCTTATTTCTAACTATGGTTCCATGCTCATCATGTTTGTTCCTAAATACTTATTTAGAACCTATGATGGGATAATTACTCGATCTTTCCACTAAATTCAAAACTTTGCTTCTTTCAAATTAAATTAAATCCTTTTGCATGGCTATAATCCAACTATCATCCTTTAAAGCATTTTCTAAATTCTTAGGTTCAATTTGTGAAAAAAAAGCTACATAATTGCATGTATTTCTAAAAGATGATCTAGTTTTTACCCCTTCATTAGGATCACCAATTATCTCACATTCTTTGACATAAGTCAACTCCGTATCATGATTTCTTTCTTTTTCTACTTGAGTTGGCTTATGCAGTTCTTTTTTTTTTTTTAGCTTCTTGATCTTGTATTATTTGTTCTTGCTCTTTATATGATGTTTGTTCTTGGTAAATCTCTACATCATCACTATCAAGAGATACCTTCCTCAAAGTTGAGTTAGCTTCATCAAATGTGACATATATGGACTCTTCAACAACCAAGGTTCTCTTATTGAAACTTTGTAAGCTTTGGAATTTGTAGAATAGCCAAGAAAAATTCCTTCATCACTTTTTGCATCAAATTTACCAAGATTATCCTTTCTATTATTTAGCATAAAACATTTGCATCCAAAAGGATGAAAATAGCTAATGTTAGGTTTTCTTTCTTTAAAAAGTTCATATGGAGTTTTCTTTAAAATTGGCCTAACCATAGCTCTATTTATAATATAACAAGAAGTGTTAATGGCTTACACCCAAAAATACCTTGGTAAATTATTTTCATAAAGCATGGTTCTAGCCCTTTCTTCTAAGGTTCTATTTTTCCTTTCAACAACTCCATTTTGTTAAAGAGTTCTAGGAACCGAGAAATTATGACTAATACCATTTTCATTAAAAACTTTGTCAAAACCAAGATTTTTAAATCCTTTTCCATGACCACTTCGTACACTAGAAATAGAATAACCTTTTTCATTTTGGATAATTTTACAAAAAGTAATGAATTTTTCTAAGGTATTATCTTTAGAGCTTAAGAAGAGAACCCAAGTAAATCTAGAGCAGTCATCCATAATAACAAATCCATATTGTTTACCATATAAGCTTAATGTCCTAGTGGGACCAAAAAGATCAATATGAATAAGTTGCAATACTCCAGTAGTTAAAATAATGTTAATTAGTTTGAATGAAACTCTTCTATGTTTTCCCTGAACATATGCATCAGATATTCTATCATTATCAAAGTTCATCTTTGGCAATCCAACAACAAGGTCTTTCCTAGATAATTTCAAAATTACATTCATACTAGTATGTCCTAATCTTCTATGCCACGACCAAGACTAGTCATTATTATTAGCAACAAAACAAACATTTTGAGAAGACAAGTCATCTAGATGCATAACATAAACATTTCCTTCTTTATGTCCTATAAAAATAATTTTATTTGACTTAATATCAACAACTTGACAATTTATTGACTCAAAAATCATTTTCATGCCTTTATCACACAATTGACTAATACTAAAGAGGCTATGTTTGAGACCTTTGACAAAGAGAACATTTTCAATGTTGGATGAAGAATTGTCACCTACGGTTCCAATACCTTTAATTTGTCCTTTTGAGTTATCACCAAAAGTAACACTTCCTATATCCTTACGCTTAGTTTTATGAATTGACTTTTATCACTGGTCATGTGTCTTGAACATTCACTATCAAGGTACCAAGAATTCTTACTTGTTGAATTTGCTTTGAAGCAATGCTCTTCCTCTTACAAACACAAAATCATGTTTTCTTTTTAAGTACCCAAATTTTATTGGGTCCTCGAGTTTTAATGTTCATAATTCTTGAATCCATTTCATTTTGGTAGCCTCATCTTGAGATGTGCTAACACCTTTAGGAATCCATACCCTCTTAATAAACTTACCTATGTAAGTAATAGTCTTTAAAAAACAAGTGTGAAATGTATGACCAAGTTTATTACAATGAGTACATATGCGAGATGCATCAAATGTTGTGTTTTGTGTCACAAAAAAATTCTTAAAATGAGTTTCTATTTCAATTTTATTATAGCCCAAACCATCTTTATCAAAGAATGCTCTTTATGTTTCTAGCATGTCATTCAATTTTTGTTATGCCATGTAAAACCTTGTGAATGAGTTATGCAAGTTTGTATTTTTCTTGGTTAGATCATCAATATTAACTTGTAACTCATCTACTTTCTTTTTAAGATTATTATTTGTCATGCTTAATGATTCATTTTCTTCCTTAAGTTTAGAAATCATTTTTCTATCTTTTAATTTCATGGTTTCAAATTATAATGCTAACTCATTAAATGCATCTTGTAATTCATCAAATGAGCCGAGATTAGCATTAGAAGATACCTTGGGCTCATCAAAAGCCATGAGACATAGGTTGGCCATTTCCTCATCATCATTATCAGATGTGTCATTATCACTCAATGTGGCCACCATAGCTTTTTTCTTTTGTTTCTTTAGGTTTGGCTTCTTCCACATTAGACATTCAAATTTGATATGTCCCAGTTTCTTGCATTCATAGCAAATGATTTATTCTTTCTCTTTCTTGCTTGATTCTTTCTTTATCATTTCTCTTCTAGAAGGTCTTCTTTCCTTGTTCATTCTTATGAACTTGTTAAATCCGGCCATCTCTTCATCTTCCTCAACCTCATCATCATCATCATCATCATTATCAATATGAGTGGTTAATTTGAAGGCAAAACTTGCCTTCTTTGGTGGCTCTTGATCATGCTTGATCTTTATCTCATAGGTTAGAAGAAAAAGTACAAGTTCATCTAAGGAATGTGTGTTGGGATCCTTGGATTCCTCAATTGCTGTCACTTTTGCTTCCAAAGACTTTGGAAGACTATTGAGTAGTTGTTTCACCATTCTTTCTTTGGATAGGTCTTTCCAAGAGCCTTCAACCTATTGATAATATCCGTGAACCTATCCAACATTTCTTTGATATTCTTATCTGCCTTCATCTTGAATAATTCATAATCAAGTGGAAGCATACTTATTTTGGATTCCTTGACTTGATTGGTTACTTCATGAGTGGTTGCTAACTTGTCCCCCACTTGTTTGGCATTGTCACAAGTGAGACTCTATTTTACTCACTTGGACCAAGAGCATAAAATAGGGTGTGCATGGCCTTGGCATTAAATTTTGCCATTTTAGTATCTTGCTCATCTTATTCATCTTTTTCTTTTAGCACAACACAATCCCCAACTCTCTTCTTAAGGAATAGTGGTCTATTAACAATGATCTTCCATGTTTCATAGTCATTAGCTTGGACAAAAAGCCTCATCTTTGTCTTCCAATATGAGTAGTTTTCACCATTGAAGAGTGGAGGTCTCATGATGGAATGGCCTTCAAGTCCCATAGCGTTTGCATTTATTTCAAATGCCATGAGACAAACTTTATCTTAGCTTTTTAACTATTGTGAGCATCTTGAAGCTTTAAGCCTTATGTTTTCATTCTCTATTTTTTAAGCTATCAAGGATCTTTTCTCAAGGTTGTGAAACCTACAATAGAAACCAAAACTTTTATGCCAATTATTAGCTCAAGGAAAAGATTGAACCAAAAGGGAGTGAATTGGTTCTACAATAAGTTGATCACAAATTTATCTTACATAAAAGTTCAAAAATAAATAGAAAGTAAAAAGGAGTTAAGGATAAGAAACCAAACAATCAATAAATAGAGGTTCGATCCCTGAATTTGGCATCTACGTCCTCTCTTTTTGGTACTTCCTCACCAAGGTAATTCCCATAATTCACTAATAAGATTATTACTTTTAAGGCTAAGGTATAACCTTACAACTTATCTTTTAAGGCTTAGATTGAACTTTTCAATCCTTTAAGAATTCTACCCTAAATTCTTAAGTATTTTCACTCACTTTCACATAAACCTTTTTGTAATGCGAATAAAGTATTTACAAACAATATGACCTCTAGTAAGTGGATGTTTGCTGGAATTTAAGTACAAAGTGGATGAGATACAAATAAATTTGAAAGATTATAAATTCGATACAAGAAAAATGAAAATTTTGAAGACTTTGAGCTTTTATTGTTCAAAGCTTGATTGATCTTTTAATCTTTTACTTCTTTAGCTTTTGGGAACCTCTATTTATAGCTTGGAATTGATTTATAGGCATTAGGCATTAAATAAGGTGGTTGGAGAGCCGTTGTAGCCTTCATAAATGCTTGTTTCTGTTCAGACCCACGCTATTGTATCGATACAATACCAATAGTATTGATACAAGAATTAAAAATGTGACTATTACAACCTGTTGTATCAATACAGAAGGCTGAGTATCGATACCTGCCAAGTTTTATTGATACAGACACACCTATATCGATAACGTCGATACATACCTTTAAAATCCTTTGTAAAATGATTTTTCTTGGCTTGATATTGACTCAAACATACCTTAAACATATTCTAAATATAAATATGCATTTTGGAATATATATTTTTGAGAAAATATAAACTTAGTACTTTTTTCAAAATATTTTTCAATTTAACACAAGTACTAAGTTGGAAATAGTTGAGTACAAATTAATTTAGCTTAAGTTGTTTGTTATATCAAAACTGAAATTAATTTAAAGCCAACACTTAAAAATATTCTTATGAGAGACTTTAAAATTAGATATCCTAATGAGAAGTTTTGAAAATGGACATGTTCGTAAGAGGCTTTAAAAATAGATATCCTCATAAAAGGTTTTAAGAGCATCCTTATGAGAAGTTTTGAAAAAGCCCTCATGAGAGATTTTGAAAATATTCTCATGAAAGGCTTTGAACATCCTCGTGAGAGGTTTTGAGAATGAATATCCTTATAGAAGGCTTTAAAAACATCAAAGGCTTTGAAAAAGCCCTCATAAGAGACTTTGAAAACATTTTCATGAGAGGTTTTGAAAAATCTTTATGAGAGGTTTTGAAAATATCCTTATGAGAGGCTTTGAACATCCTCATGAAAGGTTTTGAAAATGAATATCTTTATGGGAGGCTTTGAAAACATCATCATGAAATGCTTTGGAAATGGTCTTTATGAGAGGTATGAAAATGTCCTTACGAGAATCTAAAAACTTTCTTAAGAGAGGCAAAAAAAATCATTGAGAGAAGTTTTGAAAATGTCTTCGAGGGAGGTTACAAACATCCTCAAGAAAAAAAATTCTTTGAGAAAGGCTTTAAAAATGTCCTTAAGAAAGGCTAAAAAAACCATAAAAACCATCCTTGATAAAGGCTTTAAAAAATCCTCGTAAGAAGTTTAGAAAATATCCTTAAGCGAGGCTAAAAACAATTTCATGGTAGGCTTTGAAAAAATCCTCAATAGAGGGTAAAAGTTGTCATCGAGAGAGGTGTGAAAATGTCTTGACATAGGCTAGAAACATCCTGAGAGAGGCTTTGAAATTTTCATTGAGAGAACCTAAAAAAAGGTCGTCGATTGAGGTTTATAAACTACCCTTGAGAAAGGATAAAAACTTTCTCAAGAAAAGCTAAAAACATCTTAGAGTCTTTGAAAGTGTCATTGAAAGGCTAAAAAATGTTCTCAAGAAAGGTTTTAAAATCTCATTTAATCTTTGAAAGACTTATGTTACAAAACATAAAAATCTTCTCTTGAACAATTTTCCTCAACCAAGGTTCAAAATATTTTCTTGAAAAAAAAAATCATCCTCAAGTGAGGATTTGAAATTCTAAAAAAAAATTCTCCTGAATAAATTTAAATCCTTGCAGGTTTGACCTTAACATTTATAAATCAAAACTAAAATCTTTCTTATATGTTTAATGTATGCAATAAATGAGATGTTATGAACAAAATGTAATTAGTTGGATACCTGCACAATGCTGTGAATGTGTCTTTTTTCCTTCATTTAATAATTGGGAAGTTGTATTATTCATTGTTCAGTTTCAATTTGTAAGATTTTAGGAATTTCAAAAAAAGTTTACAACAAGATTAGTGCATATTTTTGTTAAGGAAGTTAAAGTTTGCAGTAGGATGAGTAGAGGAATATGATAAAATG
>JBBYHO010521099.1:4662-18257 GCA_038382025.1 Adansonia gregorii | reverse complement strand
TGATTAATTTAAAAGTCTAAATTCATAATTTGACATGTGTTTTAATCTTTCCTGATGCAAAGAAACGAGTTAAAATCAAGTTTTGGATCAATGGTGGATAAGTCAAAATTGGCCAGACCATGAAAATGGCCTGCATGTATCAATACATTGCATAATGTATCGATACATTTAGTCCAAAAAACTTGATCGTATCAATACAATGAACACTATATCAATACAATAATCATTGTATCGATACTATAAACCACTGTATCGATACTATGAACCACTATATTGATACATGTTGATATGCATCGATACATTTCTTTATAGAATGCATGTTTTGGTCCTGGCATGGCCTAGTATCGAGACATGAGGTCCTATATCAATACAGAGGCTTATGTATCGATACAAATGGGGAAATTTCAAATTTTTGGCATGTTAGAGCATTATATCGATACATGAGAACCATGTATCGATATATTCAAGTAAAATTATGAATTGTCTTATATCTTTTGTCCCAAGATACCTTGAACTATGCCATTTGACACCACATCTTTGCATTTACCTTTAATATGATCCTTAGGCCTACTTGACCTCCTTAAAATAATGTCGTCCGGTGATCATCGCCGCCTCTCATGTCCATGCTCTAGATTGCTAAATATTAGCCCAGACCAAATATGGAGTCTACATACCTTAGCCTTAAAACTAAAATTTTTCATGTGAATTTCTAGAATTACATTGGCAAAAAATTGCTAAGAAGAGAGGACATAGCCTTCAAGTTGAAAGACTGAACCTTTGCAAATCATTTGTTTACTTTTCTTATCCTTAGGTTCTTTATATTTGCATTAACTTATAATTTTATTTTAAATTTCAATTCATGGCCATAATTTTTATAGAACCAATTTACCCCCTCTTGGTTTAATCGATACCTTGAGCTAACAAACACAATTATCATCTTAACTTAAGAATTTAATCATTTGAGCTAAGGTTTAGACATGTAAGTTTCTAATTCAATAAATTAAGCCTAAATTTCATCTTATTTAAGCTCAAACTAGCTTGATTAATCAAAATTTCATCAAGATCTCACCAATTCGTCAAGGTTAAACATGATCTACATAAGATGTAAATTTGTTAGATATATTAGCTTTGAATTAATATCGGTTTTGATATAACTAAAACTTAAGCTTAATTTAGCTTGTTTTTATATATTTTCAAGTTTGTATTTTTCCATGAAATATTTTGTAAACACTTTGACAATACTAGAATGTGTTTTAACTTTTTTAAGCATTCAAAAATGTGTTCTTAATACTTATTTTTATATAAAACATTTTTTAGATAAGTTTTACATGTTTTGAAGTCATGAAAAAATCTTAAAATTGATTTTCATATGATACATTATGTGTACGTATCGATACAATACTTGGCAGTAGCACAAATTTTATGAAATCTTTAATTATATCAATATAAAGCCATTTTTATCAATACAGCATGGTGAGTATCAGTACATACCTTGCTTGTATCGATATAGTAAGCTTCAGTGGTCATATTTTGAAGGTTTACATAGTAATGTATCGATACACCGGTTATGTATCGATACAACTTAGTGGGAAGAAATGAAAATCACTCAAATAAAGCTTTTAGAAGCTCCAAACCTTCACCAGCCATACCCCACGACTATAATCATGATCAAGGCTATAAATAAGCATCTTCAACACCACCAACAAAAAAAAAAGAAAGAGCTTAAAGCCAAAATTTTCATTTATTCCATTTTTTTTAAAGCAGTTCATAGTTGTGCAGGATTAATTCTTTTCTTTTTATTATTTATTTTGTATCTTTAGATACTTATTTTTTTGAGCCAAAATTCTTATAAACACCTAGCCTTTAGAGGTTTTATTTGTTTACATAAATTCTTGTAAAAGAAAGGTTCCTATTTAGCCATTAAAAATAGAGAAAGATTTCTATCTGAACCATAAAAGATAAAGGATAAAGCAACTATCTTAGCTTAGAAAGATAGGGAGTATAAAGGTATACCTTGTCCTTGAAAGATGGATAATTAAAGCTAGTGAATTAGGGAAATTTGAGGCAATTAAAGTTGAACCTTTTTAAATCATTGAGCTTGCTTCTCCTTTCTTTTGTCTTTCATTGTTTATTTTTATTCATTAACTTGCACTCCAAGGTTTTTTACTTAGATTTTTCAAGTTCACTTATCAAACTTTTAATTGCAAAAAGATTTTCAAAAATTAATTCACCCCCTCTTGATGTCTTTCATCACCAAAAGGTCTAACAATTGATGTCACAACTTATGTCACATTGTTACAGGCTTAACATCCTTAAGAAAAAATTCTTAAAAGATCAAGCGAATGTCTAGTAGTAATATTTTTGATATAGGCCTAGAGGGACATTTAATTGTGAAAAGATATTGGAAACTATGCATATTGGAAAATAAGGATAATGCTATTTGTCAAAGCAAATAATTACCAAGTTTGGAAAATAATTGTGAAAGGCTTGCTTATTCCAAAGATAATGGATGATCTTGAAGTTCCCAAAGAAGAATGAGAATGGGTTTAGAAAGACAATAAGATAGCTTAACTTAATGCCAAGGCCATGCATGCACCTTTTTGTGCATTAGGCCTCAGTGAGTACAATAAGGTGTCATTATCACATGGCAAAGAGATATAGGACAAATTGGCTAACACACATAAAAATACTAATCAAGTCAACCAATCCAAGATAAGCATGCTCAACTTTAATTATGAGATATTCAAGATGAAACCAAAGGAGAACATAAAGGAATGTCTAATCAATTCATAGACATTGTAAATGGCTTAAAGGGTCTTGAGAAAGTATATCCCACCTAGAAAATAGTTAAAAAATGTTAAATACCCTTTTTAAGTCATGCAAAGCTAAAATGACTGCAATTGAGAAGTTAGTGGACTTAACCTTCTTACCTTAGGCGAGCTAGTCGGATCACTCTTTATATACAAAATGGAGATAAATCATGGAAAAGAATAACCAAGAAAAGTTAGAGTTACATTATAGGCTTCCATGAGTAAGAAAAAAGATGATGATGATGAGGATACTTAAAATGCTAAGACTATCATCTTTGCCAAGAATTTCAAGAAATGAAAATGAATAAAGGAATTTCATCTCAAACAAAAAAGGTTAACAAGGTCGTGTGGTATAATTGCAACGAACTAAGCCATGTCAAATTCGATTGCGCATTATTAAAAAATAAGAAGAAGAAAGCATTTATGGCTACTTGGGGTGGTAATAACTCTTTTGATGATGATGACTCCAAGGAAGACCAAATTAGCAACCTTTGATTCATGGCTCTTGATAAGCCCAAAGTTTTAATACATTTGATGAATTGCAAGATGCATTTGATAAACCTATAATTCAATTTGAGGAAATGACTTAAAATATGGAAAATTATTTCAAAATTGAAAAATGAAAATGATTTATTTGAAATCAAAAATTAAGTTCAAAAATAAAAATAAAGATTTGAAAAATAATTTTAATGATTCCAAGCTAAGAATTGGCATTTTAGAAACAAGTCAACTTTAAATCGAAAAAAGTTCAAATCTTGGAACCAAAAAAGAAAATCATTTCAGACAAATCTTTTTAAATGAATATGACCAAATGCTCATATTGCAATTTTCATGGTCATAACATGCATACTTATCCTATCAAGAAAAGGGCATAATTTAAAGTTGGCAAGTACGGTTTCCTATGTGAACAAGAGTCTTTGAAACTAATCTTGAAGGACCCAAAGCACTTTTGGGTACCAAAATGCAAGTAAAAATCTCTCATAGGTATGTTAAAGGAATGAGGAGCAAAGCAATACAAATGGTTGCTTTAGACATAGAGGGAAGTATGATGGATAACTTCTAAGTCTTAAGCTTAGTTTCATCATATATGGTTACACAATTCATGATATATATATATATATCTATGTCTACTTTGCTTTGTTGAAAAATATTTTTTTAAATATTATTTTGATGCAAAATGATTTGAATGAAAATTGCATCTCGCATTTTAAATATGTATGAACTTATTAGAAAATGCATTTAAAGATTATTTGTTTAATTTTTTATGCATTTGATGTTCAAGTGCTTAAAATGATATGTTTAATTGATTTATGAAATGATGATATAAAACATAAACTCAAGCATGATTTTATAAAAGGTTGATATTAATGTTTTCATGAGTATTAAGCAAGCTTTATTAGATAAGTGAATTATGTGCATATGCTTAGGTGGAATATATAAAGCTTGCATATATGATTTTATGCCAGAAAGCATGCTCCTAGTAAGTTCTTAAGACTATTTGATGATTCACCTTTATGAGGCTTAAGATGGTTGATCATGTTATTTGCTCATATTTAACAAATTTGGTTTACATTAAAAATACTTTTAAAATTGTTCATATGTGGTTTAAATGAAAATCTCTTATTTTAAGACCTTTAATTGCACATTGCCTTACTTATGTAACAAATATGCTAATCCATTCAAACTTGATTTTAAAAGTTGTTTTTTATCAATTATGTGTTTTTAAATGTCTAAAATCAAAGCTTTGCATTAGAATATCAAATTATGGGTTTTGGAATGCAAAATTGCATTTTTTTTAAAAGAAATTTTCAATAAACTTAAGGCATGTATTGATACTTGGAGTCCTCTATCGGTACAATAAACAAAAACCCAAAAAAAAAACCTAGAAAAACCTAAATTGTATCGATACAATAAGCTTTATTTTGATACATCACTATGTGTATCGATACAAAAGCCCCTTGTATTGATACAACTAGTGAATTTTAGCTAATTTTAGGTTGTTTTAGTTCTTAAATGCAAAATTGATCTTTTTTATGTTTTTTTCACTTGAAATGCTTCATTTTTATGACGCTTAAACCTTGATAAACATTATTTCATAACTTATCACATGCTTAAACATCATATTTGATTCATTGATGAGTGTTTCACAAATCAAATGCATAAATTGTATAATTAAACACTTCTATTGCTGCATCATGCACAAAATACAAGATTTTTTGTACATCATTATTTTTGTGCCTTTAATGAAAATATTTTCTTGCATTATAATAATTGGTACCATACATGCTTAATGTTTTTCATTTATTAACATTTGTTATCACTTATTTCAAAATATCATTAGGCTATTTAATATCTTTTCCAACAAAACATGAGACTATTTAATATTTTCTTAATTAAAATATTAGTACCTCTAATGCTTATCTTTTGTAAAGATTTTTGTTAAATTTTGAAATGTTCATAGAGATAAAGTTATTTTGGAAAAATTAATACTTGCATAACAAAAAGTAGCAAACAAAGCATGCAACCTCTTTGAATTAAGCCAAAACCATCAAAAAATGCTCAAACACTAGGAACTATGATCCTCAAAGTCATAATGAGCATATCATCAAAGTTGGGTGAGGTTGAGGTAATCATTAAACTAATGCTATTAAATTCTTATCCTTTATCATTGAGTTTGGTAACATACATGAGTTAATTATATACAACTAGTATTCTTGTATGCAATGTATTTTTGAAATGTTTGCTATGAATGAGTTCTTGAAGATGTCTAAGTGCTTATTTCTTATCTTTAAGCATGTTCATTAATTGAATGTTTGCTTAAATGATTTTGTTAACATATCATGAATGAACAAATAATTTTCTAACATATGAAAGTTTGTTATTTTTTTCTTGAAAAACTTTTTTAACCTTCTGTATGACTTCTTGAATGATTATGAGTAGTGTGCATATGTATTAAAAATTCAAAAATTGGCATATATTATGCATCTAGATAATAATTGGGTTAATAATTCTTAAAATCCTTCAAAAATTGGTATGTTCTATTACTCATAATCTTAAATATGCTTAAATGTCTATAAAAGAACACAAAATTTGAATGAACTACATATTGAGGCTTAAATAAATATAATTTGTCAATAATTGGTATATATACCTTAGAAATCTTCTTAGAATTAGTTTCTAGCTTTTTAGTTAATTAGCCTTCACCATTTTGATATTCCAAAAAGGGAAAGAATTTTATAGGCTAATTTATGTCTTTTATATATATATATATATATATCTATGCTAGCCAATGGGAATATATCACATGATTATTGAAATCCTCAATATCTTGCGTTGGTACTCTTATAGCCAAATATGACCAAAAATGCCATTGCCAAGTTTTTTAAAAGCTTTTTATAAAATCTCTAAAAGTCTTTTTCATAATGCTTTTATTAAGAGGGAATTTTATTGAAAACTTTTAAAAAAATTAAAGGAGAGTTTTATGAGTAAATTCACCTTAAATTTTGTCATATTAAAATATGGGAGATTGTTAGCTATATTAGCATTGAATTAATCTCAGTTTTAATATAATTAAAACTTAAGCTTAATTAGCTTGTGTTTAAATGTTTTCAAGTTAGTATTTTTTCCATGAAATATTTTTAAAACACTTGAAAAAATTTTATAATGTGTTTTAACTCCTTTAAGCACTCAAAAGTTCTTAATACATACTTTTATATAAAACATTTTTTAGATAAGTTTTACATGTTTTAGAGTCATAAAAAACCTTTTAAAATTAATTTTTATATGAATGTATCAATACGCTATGTGTATGTATTGATATAATCCTTAGCAGTAGCTTAGTTTTTCATAAAACCTTCAATGGTTTTGATACAAAGCCTGTATTGATACAACATGGTGAATATCAGCAAACACAATTCTTGTATTGATACAATAAGCTTTGACAGTCATATTTTAAGGGTTTACATAGCAATGTTTTGATACACCAACTTATGTATCACCACAACTCAATGGTAAATAACGAAAATCGCTCAAATGAAGCTTTCAATGACTTCAAACCTTCATTAATCATCCCCAATGGCTATAATATTGATCAAGGCTATAAATAAGCCTCTCCAACACCTCCAACAAAAAAAAAGAAGAGTTTAGAGCCAAAATTTTCATTTATTATATTTTTTTCTAAAGTAGTTCAAAATTTTCATTTATTATCTTTAGATGCACATTTTCCTTGAGTCAAAATTCTTATAAGAACCTAACCTTTGACAAACTTATTTGTTTACATAAAATCTTGTAAAAGAGAGGGTTCCTACTTAGCCACCAAAAATTAGAGAAAATATTTTATCTTAGTCACAAAAGATGGAGGGTTAAGGTTGCTATCCTAGCTTAGAAAGAGAGAAAGTGTAAAGGTTATAACTTGTCTTTGAAAGATAGACAATTAAAGTTAGTGAATTGGAAAATCCAAAATAAGTGAAGCAGAGATAAAAGATGTACGCAATTGAGGCTGAACCTCTTTAAATCATTACATTTGCATTACCTTTCTTTTTTCTTTAATTATTTATTTTTTATTCACTAATTAGAACTTTAAAGTTTATTGATTAGATTTTTCAAGTTTTCTTATCAAAGTTTTAATTTGCAAAAAGATTTTGAGAAATCAATTTACCCTCCTCTTAATTCTGTTCACCACTAAAATATCTAACAATAGTGATTGAACCTAAAATCATGATTTTCTACTCTATTTGAATGCTTCTCAAGTTCTTTAGTCTTGTACAAGCCTTATTCAAGCTAAAGAACTAAAGGTTTCATCATTGAACTTTTGATTTTAACTCAATATAGTTAGAACTCAACTAAGCTCAACACACCAAAATCTAGCTAGATTTTAGTAGCTGAACTAAAGATCAAGCATTTGAGCATGTTTCAACATTAGGTTCAGTGATTGAATCATGATTTCAAGTTTATTTCTTCAATTAGTCACTAAATCGTGTTTTAATCTCATCAAATCTAACTAAAACCTAGCTTGAATTTGGAAAACATCATTTAATCATGGAGATCCATCATGGCTGAAACATAAAAGATCACAGAAAAAGCTTAGTCAAACCATGTAAAGCAATCAAGCATTAATTCAATATTAAATCATGCTAACTAAGTTAAAATTAAAAGAGATTAAGAAGAAATGTTACCTAATCAAGCTTTTCCTCCACTAAGAAAATGAAAGAATATTCCAAAGATTTTTTTATGAATGCAAAATTATAAAAGTTGTAAATGTTTAAAGGTTTCTAATGACCTATTTATAGGTCCATTGCTAGTGATTTAATTATAAAATCACCTTAAATTGAGATTAAAATAATTATTAAGCTCCTAACAAAATTAAAGTGAAATAATTCTTATACCCTTGATAAATGGATGAGCACATTTAGCACATTAAGCCTGTGCTAAATTCTACTAACACTATAATCCTAAGCTAGTCTTTTACAAATTTTAACAAAATACAATTAATCATAAAGTATTCATCTAAAAGTACAATTTGATGTTCATTCCTATAGTAAAAATATCCCTTAATAACCTATCCTTGAAAAATCTAGAATTTTCTATCCTAGACGTCTTGGATTAAGCCTTAAAGAATTCTCGGTACCTTAATTCCTCAGGCCTTTATGTGACCTGATCTTAATTACAATTTCTTAACCTAAAGTCCATATTCAATTTCACTTTGATGCAATCAATTTTTTAAATCTGAGCTATAAAACTCATCTAATTTAAAAATCTAACTTTTGGCAAAAAGTATAACTTTTTATAGTTGACTTTGCCTATAATTGACTTTTGCCTTTTTTGTTAACTTTTGATTTCAACTTTTAAACCAAGTCACCTTTTCATCCAAATAACCCTAAGAATCACTCTAATCTTTTAAAGAGACATATATCAATTAACTTTTGTCATACTCAAATTTTTAAGGTCTAGGTCTTGATTTTTCAAATCTAGCACTTACCTCCTAAATCAAATAATTAAGCTCAAATGCCTTATTACCTATGGAAACAATCTAAAACCTTAAATTAGCCTTGCTATCACCATTAACTCACCTAAGAAGATCCAAACTACAAAAATTTTGATTAACCCTTAAAACTAAGAAAAGTATTCGGGGCTTGGACAAAATAAGGTTTCTATGACATCGATACTTTATGGATACTTACCTTTTTATTTTGAAAATTTGACTGTTGGGGGCTCTATTATTGATACTTTAGGTCTTGTATGCTTTGTTTTAGCTCTTCACCTATCGTACTTATTATTTGGACATTTTTATTGGCTTTGGGGTCATCGCAACAAAACATATAATCTACCATAAGTTTTATGGGGATTGATATAAAGGAATTACCTAAGAAAGCCTAGATAGAATTAGATTTATAAAAGTGCTTAGAATAAACTCTCAAAAAATGAGAGCAAAAGAAAGACATTCAAATGTCTTGTATGAGTTCTTGATTTACTTTTTCATAGTTTTATTATGAAGTATCGCCCTGGTTTTTTGTGTGGTTATCATTTTGTCATGTTTGTTAGCGTATGCCTTGCAAGCCAATCACTTTAGCTTGTAAGCTAACAGCGTTTAATTATTTCATATAAATAAATATTATATTTTATTAATGTTAAGGAGGTATTTTCTTATCCACGGGATGTTATTTAATAATTTTATGAATATCTTATAAGGATAATGCCTATGAAACACATTAGCCTTGCAAAGGAATTGTAATGAGTTATAATTATGCAACATTATGCACAATGCTGTGCTTCTAAAAATGTTTCTTGTCATTTTATTGTCAAAACAAAGACTACTATACGTTAAGCCTCCATACATTTGATGCATGCAACTAATCTTATAACTTTGAAGTATAAAGATACTTAGAAATAACAGATGGGTGTGTGGTAATTAAAGCAACTTCACTGAAGATGACCCACTACAAAAGTACCATTTAGTATTTAATTCAAATGTTTACAAAAATACTCTCATGTGTTAGTAGTGCAAGTGATCCCTATATTTATGACACTACATCACTTTGTATGTGAAGTCTCATATTTAAATATCATCATAAATGGGTCTACAACAGATGGATGCCTATAGTAAGGTTATTTTGGATATGGCATGAAAGATAATTGTTAGCTATATTAGCTTTAAATTAATCTTTGCTTTGATATAAAAAAGACTTAAGTTTAATTAGTTTGTAAGTACATATTTTTAACTTAGTATATTTCCTTAATTTCATTTACTAAAAAAATTTAAAAGACTAAAATGTTTGTAACTCCTTAATTTACTCAAAAGTATGGTTTTAATATACATATTTGCATAAAACATTTTTTAAATAAGTTATATATGTTTTAAAGTAGTGTAAAATCTCTAAAAGATTATTTTTATATGAGAGTATTGATACACACTATGTAAGTATTGATACAATGCTTGGAAATAGCTAAGGTTTGCATGAAACCCTTATTTGTATCAATAAATGGTTTTGGATCAGTACATTAGGTTGAGTCTCAATAAAAACTTTGTTTTGTATCGATACAAAATCACAGTATTGAAACTACAGGCTTTATCTCGATACCTATGTTCTTTGTATCGATACTAGGCCTTGAAAATGTTAGGTCTTGAAGCTTTTAAACCAGTGTAGCATGCAACATGATAGGCAAAAACTCACACCTATTTTGATACCATACACCTTGACTCAAGATTAGAGGAGCATATTTAAATAGAAATTTGAGTTTAAGAGGCTCCCATGACTCTAAAACTTAGTCAAACATTACTAACAGTTATATTGAAGATCAAGGCTATAAATAAGCCTTTCTAACACCTCTTTGAGTAGAAAATCAAGCAGAGAAAAAGCATCTTGTTATATCTTTCATCTCTATAACTTCTAAAATAGTTTTCTTATCGTATAAGATCAATTTTTCTTATCTTTCATTGCATTCTTTGTATTATATCATTGTAAACATCTTGCCTATAGCTCAAACTTGTAAACACTAAGCTTCTAGAGTCTTTTATTGATAAGATCAAAACCTTTGTATAAAAGAGAGGTTATTACCTTAGCCATCAAAAGGTACAAAGGTTATTATATTGTCCTAGAATGATAGAGAGCTTGCTATCTTAGACTTGAAAAAATAGAGAGGTTTTTATTTAGCCTTTAAAAGCAAGAAAATGGTTCTATCTCAACTTTGAAAAGATATAGAGGTTTCTACTTAGCCTTTAAAAGTAGAGAAGAGGTTTCATTTTAGCCTTGAAAGATAGAGTGGTTACAACTTATCCTTTAAAAGTAGGAAAAGGTTCTATCTTAATCATAAAAGATAGAAGGCTCCATGTCGGCCATTAAAGAAAGAAGGTTATATCCTAGCCATAAAAGATAGAGGGTTCCATCTTAACCATAAAAGATAAGAATTTTTTATCTTATCCTTGAAAGATAGGGAATTATAAAAGTTATACCTTATCCCTAAAAGATAATCAATTCAAGTTAGTGAATTAGGAACTCCCTAGCAAGTAAGGCTAAGGGAGAGGATATAGGCATATAAAGCTGAAACTCTATAAATCATTATGTTTACTTCTTTATCCTTTACTCATTTACTTGTTTATTTCATTATTTTGCAACTCTATAGCATTCACTATGAAGATTTTTTAACTTGTATGTTGCAACAAGTCACTCTCTTGTGTAGCGTGCTATAACTTAAAATGAAATAGAGGTCAGCTCACCTTTGGATCATCTCTTGATCAGAGTTTAAATTAAGTGTGATAAAGTGAAAGCTGAAAGAAAGACCATCGAATGAATCAGTCATCCAATCGGTCTTGGATGGCTGTTATGAAATGGCCATGACTTGGAGTTACTGTCGACCATTATGGACTAGGTATGATCAAATACCTATTAAAACGTGCAATTCCAAGTTACGAAACTTGCAACACTAATTTTAGGATTGCATATACAAGAGTTTATTTTTAAGGTTCCAAGAGTCGATTATATTACGACAAGGATTAGTACCTTCACGGTGCCTAAAATGGGTACCATATAGTCATAAACTATCAAAGTCTCATTTTCCACTTTTTTTATTGTGATCATTATTTATGTGTACTCCCGTCCTTATGAATGCTATTTTTTAAATATTAGATTCGATTTTTATGATACAAGTTTAATTAATATCTTTCTATGCAACCTAGAAGGGAAGATAAACATAAAAGATTCGTTGATAAGATATAAATTGATTTGGAAGAGGATCTTTTGCATTAAACACTAAAGGGATATTGATGTAGAACATTGTCTTGGGTTTAATGAAATTTGAGTTTTTGACAACATGAATGCAAATCACCATCAAGAAAAGAAATAGATTAGTAGGACATAGAGGAATATAATAAAAATTGCATTACAGATAAACACATGGAAACAAAAAGGAGGGTTGGTCGAGATGTATATCCTAATTACCTCAATTATTGAAGAATAATCGAATTGACAATTTTGAGATGTGTTTGGATTCAAAAGCTATCTTAGGCACAAAAAAAGTTGATAAAAAGTAAAGGGATGCTTGAGAAAGAAAACTTAGATTTTTTATTTATTTTTAAAAACAAGGTTGGAGTATCCCTTCGAAAAAAATAGGGTTGGAAAATACCCTTGAAAAAATAGGGATAGGGTATTCCCTTAAAAAAATTAAGGGATTTTTAAAAATCAAAAGTTTTTAGATTTTTAAAGAAAATAAATTTTAAATCGAAAGACATTTAAAAAAATCAAAATTAAGTTTGAAAACAAATTTAAGTTTTGATCTAAGCCTAAAGTTTGCATCTGTCATAAGTCATGACTCCATAGGGAAAATCACTGGATACCTTTCGAGTTATTCAAATATGTAGAAACATTGGTTCAGGAGAATCTAAGTAAATTTTATCAAATTCAACAAAAACAAGGGCCAGCATTATGCTATCCACTTTCTCGAATTTATTTCATTTTGGTCCAGTGGTTTCTACTGGTAAACGACGTAATATTGAAAAGGTAGCTTGATAAGAATTAATGTAAAAATATTTCAAAAATCTAGAAGATAGCTTTCTAGGGGAAATGAATTTTTTCAATTTTTTTACTTGTACAGCTACTGTGGAATTTTTTGCTGAACCTCCAAAATTTGGGTTGTCAAAAGCTAACATCTTGGCTTTGTAGTAGGCCATTCAACCAACACCAATCTAGGGCAAAAAAAGGGCACGTTGATTTTGTTTGTCAAAAATAATGAATCATGGTGTACCAGGGTGTGATTTCATTTTTTAATTGGTCGAAATACAAAAACTTGAGTATCAATTAGTCACCAAAGTTCCAAATTATCTCTTAAATATTAATTTTTGCCATGAAATACACTACTATCAAGCTAATTGGATTATTAAAAAATCATTAACCTAACTTAAGAGGCCCAAAATTAATTCAAATAATGGACATATTGGATCAAAATAATATTAATAAGGCCAATTAAGAATTTAAAATATTTGAAAAGGTAACGCAATATAATTAGATAAAGTAGGCCCAAGTAAAATAAATATATACACGTAGGCTCTGTTTCATCTAATATATATTTTGTGTAAAGCTTGGTATTAAATTAAATAATTTATGACCCAATATAATTAAATAAAATAGGCCTATAAACTAATTAAAAATGCTCATGGGCTTTATTTTATCTAACATATATTTTTATAAGGCTTGGTTTAAAATAAATATTTATGACCTTACCTTAACTAGGAATGATGGGGATAAGACACGAGCTTGTATGAATACCTCAAATGATGACTTTTGATACTTTGAA
>JBBYHO010521068.1:0-18270 GCA_038382025.1 Adansonia gregorii | reverse complement strand
GAGAAGCTATACCAATAAAACTTTACTTTTTGGCCAAGTAATTGGAGCAGTAAGGATAGGTTGAATTTCCCTCTTTTCTTTGTTGTTAATAAGCAAGAAAAAGCAAGAAATAATGAGGTTATTAGTCCTGGTATGGATAAGGGTGATTTTTAGAATGCATAATAGTTGGAAAATGGATGATTTAGGATTATTTTTGCATGATGGGTAAAGAGCCACAGGATTTTGGTTTTCTTAGTGTGGGAACGTGTTTTGAAGCTAAAAATAAGCTAGAATCTAACTTTTTTTGCTGAGATAGAAATGGTCCCTTTATACTAGCATTTTAAAGCAAAATTGGAGGTGTTTTTGGCCATTTCTCATGGGGGACAAAGTGACATCAGCACGGTGGCTATACGGTAGCTGCATGGAGCAATTTTTTGCTAATGTGATGCGCATAGGGTGGCTGGTTTAAATGCTTAGATGATTTTCTAGCAAATAAGGTGGCTGATGGTGATCTTTGTCAACGAATAAGGGAGGAGTAGGGTGATCATATGACATTGACCCTTTATGATCAAATTTAGACTTCAAAAAATGTTTTGATTAATTCACAAGTCAAAATTCATGATCTAATATGGGTTTTGATCTTTTCTAATGCAAAATGAGTTAAAATTAAGCTTCGGATCAATAGTGGGCAAGTTAAAAATACCTCGATCATGGAAAATGGCCTGCATGTATTGAAATATTTGGTCCAAAAAACCTAGAATGTATTGATACAATGATCATTGTATTGATACATGTTGATGTGTATCGAAACATCTACTTTACAGAATGCAAATTTTGGTTCTAGCATGGCCTAATATCGATACATGAGTTCATGTATTATAAATTTTTGGGTTGTTAGAGCATTGTATCAATGCATTTGGGCAAAATTATAAATTTTCCCCTATTTTTTATCCCCGAACACCTAAAACTAGATGCCATATGCTTACATTTCTTTAATATGATCCACAAGCATTTTTTACCTCCTTAAAAATACTTTTTTGTCGAGTGACGTGCCTCAGCTTGTTAAAAATTAGCCCAAACAAAATAAGGTGTCTACAAAACCAAAGCATCAATATCTTGCATCCTCTTTAGAGGAATGTGTTTTTATAGCCTAATCCTAGAAAGAATATAGATTATTCCGAGAATCAATGTTTATTACATATAAGGGATGAACTTTAATTCTAAAGAAAAAGATCAAAAGAAAAGCTTTTCTTGTCAAAGCAAAGCATCAATACCATGCATCCTATTGAGAAAAATATGTTTTTATAGCCCAATCACAAAAAGAATAGAGATATTTCAAGAATCCTTGTTTGTCTCAGCTAAGGGATTAGCTTTGATCTAAGGAAAATGATGAAAAGAAAAGCTTTTCTTATGAAGCCAAGCATCAATATCGTGGATCCTAATGATGTCAATTTGTTTTTATAGCTCAATTAAAAAAATGGAGATTGCTACATGAATCTATGTTCGTAACATCTAAGGAATGTATGTTGCTTCTAAGGAAAACTAAGGAAAGAAAACCTTTTATTATGAAACCAAAGCATCAATATCATCCATCCTAATGATGTGAATGTGTTTATATAGCCGAATCATAAATAGAATGGAGATTGTTATGAGAATCCTTGTTCATCACATCCATTGGATGAACTTTGACTCTAAGAAAAATGATAGAAAGAAAAGTTGTTCTTAAGAAACCAAAGGATCATAGAAAGAATAGAGATTATTATGAGAATTCATGTTCATCACATCGAAGGGATGAACTTTGATTCTAAGGAAAAAGATTAAAAGAAAAGCTTTCCTTGTGAAACAAAAGCATCAATATCATGCGTCCTATTGAGCAGAATAAGTTTTTATAGCCCAACTACAAAAAGAATGCAGATTATTTTAAGAATCCATTTTTGTCTTAGTCGAAGATGAACTTCAATCTAAGGAAAATGGTAGAAAGAAAAACTTTTTTTGTGAAGCCAAAGCATCAATATCACGGATCCTAATGATGTCAATTTTTTATAGCCTAATCAAAAATGGAGATTGTTACATGAATCCCTGTTCATAACATCTAAGAAAATAACATTGATTCTAAGGAAAATGAAGGAAAGAAAAGCTTTTGTTGTGAAACCAAGGCTTAAATATCACGCATCCCAAAGAGGTGAATATGTTTATATAGCCTAATCACAAAAAGAATGGAGATTGTTACGAGAACCCATGTTCGTCACATCTATGGGATGAACTTTGATTCTAGGGAAACTAATGGAAAGAAAAGTTATTCTTGCAAAGCCAAAAGATCATGAAAGATTAGAGATTATGACGAGAATCCATGTTCATCACATCAGAGGGATAAAATTTGATTCTAAGGAAAAAGATCAAAAGAAAAGCTTTTGTTGTGAAATCAAAGCAATAGCATGCATCCTATTGAGAAAAATATGCTTTTGTGGCCCAACCATAAAAAGAATAGAGATTATTACAAGAATCCATGTTCGTCATATTTGAGGAATGAACTTTGATTCTAAGGAAAAAAATCAAATGAAAAGCTTTTCTTAGGAAACCCAAGCATTAACATCATGCATCTCATTGAGAGTAATGCGATTTTATAGCCTAGTCACAAAAATGATGGAGATTGTTATAAGAATCCTTGTTCATCTCATCTATTGGATGAACTTTGACTTCAAGGAAAATCACAGAAAGAAAAGCTTTTCTTTTGAAATCAAAGCATCAGTATCATGCATCCTATTGAGGAAAATATGTTTTTATAGCCCAAAGCACAAAAAGAATAGAGATTAATTTAAGAATCTATGTTCATCTCAACTGAAGAATGAACTTCAATCTAAGGGAAATAGTGGAAAAAAGCTTTTCTTGTGAATCCAAAGCATTAGTATCACGAATCCTAATGATGTGATATGGTTTTATAGCCCAATCACAAAAAGAATGGAGATTATTATCAAAATCCATTTTCATCACATCTAAGGGATAAACATTAATTATGAGGAAAATAATGGAAAGAAAAGTTTTTCTTGTGGAACCAAAGCATAAATATATGCATCATAATGAGGTGAATGTGTTTTTGTAGAACAATTACAAAAAGAATGGAGATTATTATGAGAATCCATATTTACCACATCTTTGGGTTGAACTTTGATTCTAAGAAAAATTATGGAATGAAAAACATTTCTTGTGAAACCAATGAATTAAAATCCTACACCCCCTTGAGAAGAATGTGTCTTTATAGCCCAATCATAGAAAGAATAGAGATTATTTCGAGAATCCATGTTCGTGACATTTAAGGGATGAACTTTGATTTTTAGGAAAAATATTGAAATAAAAGCTTTTCTTGTCAAAGCAAAGCATCAATAACATGCATCCTATTAAAGATAATATGTTTTTATAACCCAATAACAGAAAAAATGGAGATTATTTTGAGGATTGATGTTCATCTCATTCAAGGGATGAACTTTGACTTAAGGAAAATAATGGAAAGAAAAGCTTTTCTTGTGAAATCAAAGCATTGATATCATGCATCCTAGTGATGTGAATTTGTTTTTATAGCCCAATCATAAAAAGAATGGGGATTGTTGTTTGAATCCATGTTCGCCACATCTTAATGATGAACTTTGATTCAGAGGAAAAAGATGGAAAGAAAAGTTTTTCTTACAAAACTAAAGTATCAATATCTTGAATCCTATTGAGAGGAATGTAATTTTATAACCCAATCATTAAAAGAATAGAGATTATTTCAAGAATCCATGTTTATCACATCTAAGGGATGAACTCTGGTTTTAAGGAAAAAGATAAAAAAAAAGCTTTTTTTGTTAAATGAAAGCATCAACATCATACATCCTATTAAGGAGAATAAGTTTTTATTACCTAATCACAAAAAGAATAGAGACTATTTTGAGAGTCCATGTTCTTTTCAATCAAGGGATGAACTTTGATATAAGGAAAATGATGGAAGGAAAAGCTGTTCTTGTGAAATCAAAGCATCATTATCATGTATCCTAATGAAGAGAATATGTTCTTAACGCCCAATCAAAACAAGAATATAGATAGTTCAGGGAATCCATGTTTATGACATTTTTGGGATAAGCTTTAATTCTAAGGAAAATTTTTGGGAAGAAAATCATTCCTTGTAAAACCAAAGCATCAAAACCGTGCATCCCCTTGACACGAATATGTCTTTATAGCCTAATCGCAGAAAGAATAGAGAATATTCTCATAGTCCATGTTCATGACATTTGAGGGATGAACTTTGATTCTAAGGAAAAATACCAAAATAAAAGCTTTTCTTGTAAAAGCAAAGCATCAGTGTCATGCATCCTTTTAAACATAATATGTTTTATAGCCCAGTCAGAAAAAGAATGGAGATTATTTTGAGAATTGAAGTTCATCTCATTTAAAGGATGAACTCCGACTTAAGGAAAATGATGAAAAGAAAAGCTTGTCTGTGAACCCAAAGCATCAAATCATGCGTCCTAATAATGTGAATTTGTTTTTATAGCCTAATCATGAAAAGAATGGAGATTGTTACATAAATCCATATTTATCACATCTAAGTGATGAACTTTGATTCTAAGGAAAAAGATGGAAAGAAAAGCTTTTCCTATAAAACCAAAGCATTAATATCTTGCATCCTAGTGAAAGGAACGCATTTCTATAGCCCAATCAAAGAAAGAATAGAGATTATTGCGAGAATCCTTGTTCATCACATCTAAAGGATGAACATTGATTCTCAAGAAAAAGATTAAAAAAAGCTTTTCTTATGAAATGAAAGCATCAACATCATGCATCCTATTAACGAGAGTATGTTTTTATCACCCAATCACAAAAAGAATGAAGATTATTTCGAGAATCCATGTATGTTTCAATCAAGAGATGAACTTTGATCTAAGGAAAATGATGGAAATAGAAGCTTTTTTTTTGTGAAACCAAAGTGTCAATATCATGCATCGTAATAAGAAGAATGTGTTTTTAATGTTAAATAAAAAAAAAGATTGATAGGAGAATCCATGTTTGCCACATCTCTAAGATGAACTTTGATTCTAAGAAAAATTATGGAAAGAAAAGCGTTGTGAAACTAATGAATCAAAATCTTGCATCCCCTTGAGAAGAATGTGTCTTTGTAGTCCAATCGTAAAAAGAATAAAGATTATTCTGAGAATCCATGTTCGTGACATTTGAGGGGTGAACTTTGATGCTTAGGAAAAAGATTGAAATAAAAGCTTTTCTTGTCAAAGCAAAGCATCAATATCATGCATCCTATTGAGGATAATATGTTTTTATAACACAATCACGGAAAAGAATGGAGATTATTTAGAGAATTGATGTTCGTCTTATTCGAGGGATGAACTTTAACTTACAAAAAATGATGGAAAGAAAAGCTTTTCTTCTGAAACCGAAGCATCAATATCGTGCATCCTAGTGATGTGAATTTGTTTTTATAGCCCAATAACAAAAGGAATGGGGATTGTTGTTTGAATCCATGTTCGTCACATCTCAATAATGAACTTTGATTCGAAGGAAAAAGGTGGAAATAAAAACTTTTCTTACAAAACCAAAGTATCAATATCTTGCATCCGATTGAGAGGAATATAATTTTATAGCCCAATCATTGAAAGAATAGAGATTATTACTAGAATTCATGTTCATTACATCTGAGGGATGAACTTTGGTTTTAAGGAAAAAGATCAAAAAAAAAGCTTTTCCTATTGAATTAAAGCATCAACATCATGCACCCTATTAAGGAAAACAAGTTTTTATCACCCAATCACAAAAAGAATGAAGACTATTTTAATAATCCATGATCATCTCAATCAAGGGATGAACTTTGATCTAAGGAAAATGATGAAAAGAAAAGCTTTTTTTGTAAAATCAAAGCATCAATATCATGGATCTGAATAAAGAGAATGTGTTTTTAATGCCCAAGCAAAAGAAGAATGTAGATTGTTAGGAGAATCCAAGTTTGTGACATCTCTAGGATGGGCTTTGATTGCAAGGAAAATTATGGGAAGAAAACCATTCCTTGTGAAACCAAAGAATCAACATCCTGTATCCCCTTGAGAAGAATATGTCTTATAGCCCAATCGTAGAAAGAATAGAGATTATTTCGAGAATCCATGTTCATGACATTTGAGAGATGAACTTTGATTCTTAGGAAAAAGATTAAAATAAAAGCTATCCTTGTCAAAGCAAAGCATTAATATCATGCATCCTATTAAGGATAATATGTTTTTATAACCCAATCACAGAAAAAAATGGAGATTATTTCAAGAATTGATATTCGTCTCATTTAAGGGATGAACTTTAACTTAAAGAAAATAACAAAAAGAAAAGCTTTTCTTGTCAAAGCACATCCTAGCGACGTGAATTTATTTTTATAGCCTAATAAAAAAAAGAATGGAGATTGTTGCGTGAATCTGTGTTCGTCATATGTAAGTGATGAACTTTGATTCTAAGGAAAAAGATGGAAATAGAAGCTTTTTCTTATGAAACCAAAGCATCAGTATCTTGCATCCTATTGAGAGGAATATATTTTTATAGCCTAATTATAGAAAGAATAGAGATTATTATGAGAATTCATGTTCATCATATCTGAAGGATGAACTTTGATTCTAAGGAAAAGGTTCAAAAAAAAGCTTTTCCTCTAAAATGAAAGCATCAACATCATGCATCCTATTAAGAAGACTATGTTTTTATCACCCAATCACAAAAAGAATAGAGATTATTTCGAGAATCCATGTTCATCTCAGTCAAGGGATGAACTTTGATCTAAGGAAAATGATGGAAAGAAAAGCTTTTCTTGTGAAACCAAAGCATCAATATCATGCATCCTAATAAGGAGAATGTGCTTTTTAATGCCCAATCAAAAAAAGAATAGAGTTCATTATGAGATCCCTATTTACCACATTTATGGGATGAACTTTGATTTTAACAAAAATAATGGAACGAAAAGGTTTTATTGTGAAACCAAAGCAATATCATGCATCCTATTGAGAAAAATATGTTTCTATCACCCAATTGCAAAAAAAATAGAAATTATTATGAGAATCCATGTTTGTCACATTTGAGGGCTGAATTTTGATTCTAAGTAAAAAGATCTTTCCCAATTGCAAAAAGTACGGAGATTGTTACGAGAATCCTTGTTGTCTCATATGTGGGGTGAACTTTGATTATGAGGAAATGACGAAAAGAAAAGCTTTTCTTACGAAACCAAAGCATCAATATCGTACATCCTAAAGAGAATTTATTTTATAGCCCAATCACAAATAGAATGGTGATTATTATGAGAATCCATGTTTGTCACATCTAAAGGATAAACTTTGATTGTACAAAAAATGATGTCAAAAAAGCCTTTCTTGTGAAATCAAAGCATTGGCATTCAACATCCTATTGAAAAGAGTGTGTTTTTAGAGCCTAATCACAAAAAAATAGAGACTATTATGAGAATCCATTTTTGTCTTAACCAAGGGATGAACTTTAATCTAAAGAAAATGAAAGAAAAAAAGCTTTTCTTGTAAAGCCAAAGCATCAATATCATGCAACCTAATGATGTGAATGTGTTTTTATAGCCCAATCACAAAAAAATGGAGATTGTTACAAGAATTCGTGTTCGTCATATCTAAGGGATGAACTTTAATTCTAAGGAAAATGGTGGAAAATAAAGCTTTTTTTGTGAAACAAAGCATCAGTATCATGCATCCTAATAAAGTGAATGTGTTTTTATAGCCTAATCATAAAAGGAATGCATAATGTTATGAGAATCCATGTTTGCCACATCTCTAGATGAACTTTGATTCTAAGGAAAGTGATAAAAAGAAAAGCCTTCCTTGTGAAACCAAAGCATCAATATCCTGTATCCCTTTGCAAGGAATGTGTTCTTATAGCCTAATTGTAGAAAGAATAGAGATTATTTGAAGAATCCATGTTTATCACAAATAAGGGATAAACTTTGATTCTAAGCAAAAAGATCGAAACAAAAGCTTTTCTTGTCAAAGTAAAGCATCAATACCATGCATCCTATTAAGGATAATATGTTTTTTATGGCCTAATCACAAAAAGAATGGAGATTATTTCAAGAATCTTTTTCATCTCAATCAAGGGATGAAGTTTGATCTAAGAAAAATGATGGAAAGAAAAGCTTCTTTTATGAAGCCAAAGCATCAATATCATGAATCCTAATGATGTGAATATGTTTTTATAGCCTAATCACAAAAAGAATAGAGATTTTTATGAGAATCCGGGTTCATCACATCTAGGGATAAACTTTGATTTTGATGAAAATAATGGAAAGAAAAGCTTTTCATGTGAAACCAAAGAATAAATAATATGCATCCTAATGAGGTGAATGTGTTTTTGTAGCCCAATGGCAAAAGGAAAGGAGATTGTTGTGAGAATCCATTTTTTGCCACATCTCTAGGATGATCTTTAATTCTAAGGAAAATTTTGCCACGTCTCTAGCCTTCCTTATGAAAACAAAGCATCAATATCCTACATCCCCTTAAGAGGAATATATTTTTATAACCTAATCGTAGAAATAATAGAGATTATTTTGAGAATCCATGTTCATGGCATCTAAGGGATAAACTTTGATTCTAAGGAAAAAGATCAAAAGAAAAGATTTTCTTGTCAAAGCAAAGCATCAATATCATGCATCCTATTAAGGAGAATATGTTTTTGTGCCTAATCACAAAAAGAATAGGGATTATTTTGAGAATCCATGTTTGCCTTAATCAACGGATGAACTTTGATCTAAGAAAAATGATGGAAATAACACCTTTTCTTATGAAGCCAAAGCATCAATATCATGCATCCTAATGTTGTGAATTTGCTTTTATAGCCCAATCACAAAGGGAATGAAGACTATTACGTGAATCCATGCTTATCACATCTAAGGGGTAAACTTTAGCTCTAAGGAAAGTGATCAAAAAAAAGCTTTTCTTGTGAAACCAAAGCTTCAATATCATGCATCGTAATAAGGTGAATGTGTTTTTATAGCCAAGTCACAAAAAGAATAAAGATTGTTATAAGAATTCATATCGATCACATCTACGGGATGAGCTTTGATTCTAAGAAAAATGATGAAAAAAAAAGTGTTTCTTATGAAACCAAAGCGTAAATATCATGCATCCTAATAAAGTGAATATGTTTTTTTAGTGCAATCGCATAAAGAGTGAAGATTGTTATGAGAATCCATGTTTGCCACATCTCTAGGATGAACTTTGATTTTGAGGAAATTATGGAAAGAAAAGCCTTCCTAGTGAAACCAAAGCATCAAAATCCCACATCCTCTTAAGAGTAATATGTCTTTATAGCCCAGTCATAGAAAAATAGACATTATTCCGAGAATCCATGTTCGTGACATTTAAGGGATGAACTTTGATTTTTAAGAAAAAGATCAAAACAAAAGCTTTTCTTGTCATAAGCAAAGCATTAATATCATGCATTCTATAGAGGATAATATGTTTTTATAGCCTAGTCAGAAAACGAATGAAGATTAATTTGAGAATTGGTGTTCATCTCATTCGAAGGATGAACTTTGACTTAAGGAAAATATTGGAAAGAAAAGTTTTTCATGTTAAGCCGAAGCATCAATATCAAGTATCATAGTGATGTGACTTTGTTTTTATAGTGATGTTCATCTCATTCGAGGGATGAACTTTGACTTAAGGAAAATGATGGAAATAAAAACATTTCTTATGAAGCTGAAACATCAATATTGCACATCCTAGTGATGTGAATTTGTTTTTATAGCCCAATCAAAAAAAGAATTGAGACTGTTGCATGAATCCATGTTCGTCACATCTAAGGAATGAACTTTGATTCTAAGGAAAAAGATGAAAAGAAAAGATTTTCTTACAAAACCAAAGCATCAATAACTTGCTTCCTATTAAGAGGAATGTATTTTTATAGCCCAATCATAAAAAGAATAGAGATTATTATGAGGGATGAACTTTGATTCTAAAGAAAAATATCAAAAGAAAAGCTTTTCCTGTGAAACAAAAGCATCAACATCATGCATCCTATTAAGGACAATATGTTTTCATCACCCAATCACAAAAAGAATGGAGATTATTTTGAGAATCCATGTTTGTCTCAATTAAGGGATGAACTTTGATCTAAGGAAAATGATGGAAAGAAAAGCTTTTCTTATGAAACCAAAACATCAATAGCATGCATTCTAATGAGGTGAATGCGTTTTTAACACCTAGTCAAAAAAAGAGTGAAGTTTGTTATGAGATCCATATTTGTCACATCTATAGGATGAACTTTGATTCTTAGGAAAATGATGGAATCACAGAAAGAATGGAGATTATTATGAGAATCCATGTTCAACACATCTAACTAAAGAACTTTGATTCTAAGGGAAAAGATTGATTGGAAAGTTTTTTTTGTGAAAATAAAGCATTAATATCATGCTTCTTATTGAGAGCAATGTGGTTTTATAGCCGAATCGCAAAAAGAATGAAGATTGTTATGATAATCCTTGTTCGTCTCGTCTGTGGGATAAATTTTGGTTTTGAGGAAAATAACAAAAAGAAAAGTTTTTCTTGTGAAACCAAAGCATCAATATCATACATCCTAAAGGGGATAATATATTTGTTTAGCCCAATCACAAATAGAATAGAGATTATTATGAGAATCCCTGTTTATCACATCTAAAGGATAAACTTCAATTCTATGAAAAATAATGTAAAGAAAAACTTTTCTTGTGAAATCAAAGCATTAACATCAAGCATCCTATTGAGATGAGTGTGTTTTCATACCCCAATCACAAAAGAATAGAGATTATTACGAGAATCCAACTTTGTCTTAACCAAAGGATAAACTTTGATCTAAAGAAAATGGTGGAAAGAAAAGCTTTTCATATAAAGCCAAAGCATGAATATCATACATCATAATGATGTGAATGTGTTTTTATAGTCCAATCACAAAAAATGGAGATTGTTACAAAGTCTGTGTTCATCACTTTTAAGGGATGAACTTTGATTCTAAGGAAAATGGTGAAAAATAAATCTTTTCTTGTGAAAACGGAGCATCATTATCATGCATCCTAATGAGGTGAATTTGCTTTTATAGCCTAATCACAAAAAGAACATAGATTGTTATGAGAGTCTTGTTTGTCAGATATAAAGGATGAACTTTGATTCTACAAAAAATGATGGAAAGAAAAGCTTTTCTTGTAAAATCAAGGCATCAACATCAAGCATCTTTTTTAAAAAAAGGCTTTATATAGCTCAATCACAAAAAAAATAGAGATTATTATGAGAATCCATGTTCCTCTTAACCAGGGATAAACTTTGATCTTGAGAAAATGATGGAAAGAAATGTTTTTTTTTGTGAAGCCAAAGTATCAATATCATGCATCCTTATGATGTGAATATGTTTTTATAGCCAAATCACAGAAAATAAAGATTGTTACAAGAATATATGTTTCTCGCATCTAAGGGATAAACTTTGATTCTAAGGAAAATGGTGAAAAGAAAAGCTTTTCTTGTGAAACAAAAGGATTAATATCACGTATGCTAATGGGGTGAATGCATTTTTATAGCCCAATTATAAAAAAAATGAAGATTGTTACAAGGATCCATGTTTATCATATCTAAGGGATGAACTTTGATTCTAAGGAAAATGGTGAAAAGAAAAGCTTTTCTTGTGAAACGAAAGCATCAATATCTTGCATCCTAATAAGGTGAATTTGTTTTTATAACCCAATCACAAAAAGAATAGAGATTGTTATGAGAATCCATATTCATCACATCTAAAGGATGAACTTTGATTCTAAAGAAAATAGTAAAAAAAAGTTTTTATTGTGAAACCAAAGCACCAATATCTTGCATCTAATAAGGTGAATGTATTTTTATAGCCCAATCACTAAAAGAGTAGAGACTACTATGAGAATCCATGTTTGTCACATCATGAGATTAACTTTGATTCTAAGGAAAATGATGGGAGGAAAAGCTTTTCTTGTAAAACTAAAGCATCAATACCTTGCATCCTATAGAGAAGAATGCATTTCTATACCTTATTCATAGAAAGAATAAAAATTATTACAAGAATCCATGTTCATCACATTTAAAAGATGAGGAAAAGATCGAAAGAAAAGCTTTCTCCTTGTGAAATGAAAGCATCAATATCATGCATCCTATTTAGAAGAATATGTTATTACAGCCCAACCATAAAAAGAATGCAGATCATTTTACGAATCCATGTTTGTCTGAATTGAGGGATGAAATTTGATCTAAGGAAAATAGAGGAAAGAAAGCTTCTCTTGTGAAACCATAGCATTAATATCATGCATCCTAATGGGTTAAATGTGTTTTTATAGCCTAATCACGAAGAGAATGATCATTGTTGCAAGAATCCATGCTCATCACTTCCACGGGATGAACTTTGATTTTAAGGAGGAAGATGGAAAAAAAAGCTTTTCTTGCGAAACCAAAGCATGAATATCTTGCATCTTATTGAAATGAATGTATTTTTTAGCCCAATTATAGAGATTAGTACAAGAATCCATGTTCATCACATCTGAGGGATGAACTTTGATTCTAAGGAAAATTATCGGAAAAAAAGCTTTTCCTATGAAACCAGATCATCAATTTTATGAATCCTGCTGAGGAGAATATGTTTTAATCGCCTAAATACAACAAGTATTGAGATTATTTTGAGAATCCATGTTCATCTTAACCAAGGGATAGACTTTGATCTAAGGAAAATGATGGGAAGAAAAGCTTTTCTTGTGAAACCAAAGCATCAATAGCATGGATCCTAATGAGGTGAACGTGTTTTTAAAGCCCAATCAGAAAAAGAATAGAGTTTGTTATTATGAGAATCCATGTTCATCACATCTATGGGATGAACTTTGATTCAAAGGAAAATGATTGAATGAGGCGCTTTTCTTGTGAAGCCAAAGCAATCTCATGCATGCGATTAAGAAGAATATGTATTTAGAGCCCAAACATAGAAAGAATACAGATTATTACAAGAATCCAAGTTCGTCACATCTGAGGGATGAGCTTTGATTCTAAGGAAAAAGATTGAATGAAGCTTTTCATGTGAAATCGAAGCATCAATATCATGGTTCCTATTGAATAATGTGGTTTTATGGCCCAATAGCAGAAAGTATGGAGATTGTAATAAAAATTCTTGCTCATTTCATCTGTGGGATAAACTTCAATTTTAAGGAAAATGATGAAAAGAAAAGCTTTTCTTGTCAAACCAAAGCATCAGTATGATACATCCTAATGAGGAAAATATATTTTTGTAGCCTAATCAAAAATAGAATGGAGATTATGGCAAGAATCCATTGTTTTCGCATCTAAAGGATGAACTTCAATTCTATAAAAAATGATGTGAAAAAAAGCTTTTCTTATGAAATCAAAGCATCGACATCAAGCTTGCTGTTGAAAAGCATGTGTTTTCATAGCCAAATAAGCAAAAGAATGGAGATTACTATAAGAATCCATGTTTGTCTTAAGCAAGGGTTGAACTTTGAACTACGAAAAATGGTGGAAAGATAAGCTATTCTTGTGAAGCTAAAGCATCAATATCATGCATCCAAATGATGTCAATGTGTTTTTATAGCCTAATCACAAAAAATGGAGATTGTTACAAGAATCCATGTTGGTCACATCTAAGGGATGAACTTTGATTCTAAGGAAAACAATGGAAAGAAAAACTTTTCTTGTGAAACCAAAGCTTTAATATCTTGCATCCTATTGAGAGGAATGTATTTCTATAACCTAATCATAAAAAATGGAGACTATTATGGGAATCTATCTTTGTCACATCTACGGGATGAACTTTAATTTTGAGGAAAATAATGGAAAGAAAAGCTTTTATTATAAAACAAAAGCATCTTTTTCTTGCATCCTAATGAGGTGACTGTGTTTTTATAGCCGAATCACCAAAAAATGGAGATTGTTAGGGGAATCCATATTCATCGCATCTAAGGGTTAAACTTTGATTCTGAGGAAAATGGTAGAAAGAAAAGCTGTTCTTGTGAAACCAAAGCATCAATATCTTGCATCCTAATGAGGTGAATTTGTTTTCATGGCCCAATAGCAGAAATAGAGGTTGCTATGAGAATCTATGTTTGTCATATCTGTGGGATGAACTTTGATTTTAACGAAAATGATGAAAAGAAAAGCTTTTCTTGTGAATCCAAAGCATCAATATCTTGTATCCTAATAAGGCGAATGCGTTGTTATAGCTAATCATAAAAAAATGGAGATTGTTACAAGAACCCATATTCGTTGCATCTAAGGAATGAACTTTGATTCTGAAGAAAATGGTGCAAAGAACAGCTTTTCTTGTAAAATCAAAGCATCAATATCTTGCGTCCTAATAAGGTGAATTCATTTTTATAGCCTAATAGCAAAAATAGAGGTTGCTATGAGAATCCATCTTTGTCGCATCTATGAGATGAACTTTCATTCTTAGGAAAATGATGGAAAGAAAAGCTTTTCTTGTGAAACCAAAGCATTAATATGTTGCATCCTAGTAAGGTGAATGTGTTTTTATAGCCCAATCACAAAAAGAATGGACATTGCTGTAAGAATCCATCTTTGTCACATTTGTAGGATTAACTTTGATTATAAGGAAAATAATGGAAAGAAAAGCTTTTCTTTTGAAACCAAAGCATCAATATCTTGGATCCTAAGGAGGTGAATGTGTTTTTGTAGCCCAATCACAAAAAAAATTGAGATTGCCATAAGAATCCATATTTGTCACATCTAAGTGATTAACTTTGATTCTACAAAAAATGATGGAAAGAAAATGTTTTCTTGTGAAACCAAAGCATTAATATCTTGCATCCCATTGAGAAGAATGTGTTACCATAGCCCAATCATACAAAGAGTAGAGATTATTATGAGAATCCATGTTCATCATATCGAGGGATGAACTTTGTTTCTAAGGAAAAAGATCGAAAGAAAAGCTTTTTTCTTGCGAAACCAAAGCATAAATATCATGCTTCCTATTGAGGAGAATAAGTTATTACAGCCTTATCACAAAAATAATATAGATTATTTCATGAATCCATGTTCATCTTAACCGAGGGATGAACTTTGATCTAAGGAAAATAAAAGAATGAAAGCTTTTCTTCTAAAACCCGTATCGTGCATCCTAATGAGGTGAATGTGTTTTTATAGCTTAATCACAAAAAGAATGGAGATTGTTAGAAGAATCCATGTTTCTCACTTATGTGGGATGAACTTTGATTCTAATAAAGAAGATAGAAAGAAAACTTTTCTTATAAAACCAAAACACCAATATCTTGCACCTTGTGGAGAAAAATGTATTTTTATAGTCTAATCATAAAAAGAATAAGGATTATTACAAGAATCCATGTTCATCACATATGAGGGATAAACTTCGATTCTAAGGAAATGATCAAAAGAAAAGCTATTCTTGTGAAACCCAAGCATCAGTATTATGCATCTTGTTAAGAAGAATATGTTTTTATTGCCTAACTAAAAAAAAAAGTGGAGATTATTTCGAGAATCCATCTTTGTCTTAAAAAAAGGATTAACTTTGATCTAAGGAATATGATGGAAAGAAAAGCTTTTCTTGTGAAAGCAAAATATCACTATCATGGATCCTAATAAGGCAAATGTGTTTTTAAAGTCAAATCACAAAAAGAATGGAGTTTGTTATTATAAGAATAGATGTTCCTCACATCTATGGGACAAACTACGATTTTACAAAAAATGAAGGAAAGAAAAGCATTTTCTTATGAAATCAAAACAATATCATGCATGCTATTGAGAAGAATATGCTTTTATAACCTAATCATAAAAAGAATAAAGATTATTATAAAAATCCATGTTCGTCATATCTGATGGATGAACTTTGATTCTAAGGGATGAACTTTCAGGGGTGCCACTAACTTATAGGCTTAAAGTCCATATGTCAGTGGCACCGTTTAAAAAGCCCATAAGTCACCCTTTTAAGCCCACAAGTTAGTGGCACCCTTTTAAAGTCCGCATGTCAGTGGCACCCTTTAAAAAGCCTACAAGTCAGTGGCACCCCTTGAAAGCCCATAAGTTAGTGAGAGCTTTTTAAGCCTACAAGTCAATGGCACCCTTTTAAAGTCCATATGTCAATGGCACCCCTTAAAAACCCACAAGTTAGTGGCACCCTTTTAAGCCCATAAATCAGTGGCACCCTTTTAAAGCTCACATGTTAGTGGCACCCCTTAAAAAGCCTACAAGTTAGTGGCACCCTTTGAAAGCCTATAAGTCAGTGGCACCCTTTTCAACCCATAAGTTAGTGGCACCCTTTTAAAGTCCACATATTAGTGGCACCTCTTAAAAAGCCCACAAGTCAGTGAGACCCTTTTAAGCCTACAAGTCAGTGGCACCCTTTTAAAGTCCATATGTCAATGGCACCCCTTAAAAAACCCACAAGTCAGTGGAACCTTTTTAAAGCCCATATGTCAGTGGCACCCCTTAAAAAGCCTACAAGTCAGTGGCACCTTTTGAAAGCCCATAGGTTAGTGGCACCCTTTTAAGCCCATAAGTTAATGGCACCCTTTTAAAGCCTATATTTTAGTGGCACCCCTTTTAAAGCCCATATGTCAGTGGCACCCTTTAAACAACCCACAAGTTAGTGGCACCCCTTGAAAGCCCATAAGTTAGTGGCACTTTTTTAATCCCATAAGTCAGTGGCACCTTTTTAAAGCCCACATATTAATGGCACCCCCTAAAAAGCTCACAAGTCAGTGGTACCTTTTAAAAGCCCATAAGTCAGTGGCACGCTTTTAAGCCCACAAGTTAGTGGCACCCTTTTAAAGCCCGCATAAGCTGGTGGCACCCTTTTAAAGCCCGCATAAGCTGGCGACACCCAAGTCAAAGTTTGCATAAGCTAGCAACAGCCACACCAAAGATGCATGTTACTCTGTAGCTGACTAAGGGGGTCAAACCTTAGAAAACCTAACACCCTAGTGTTTTAGGGAGTGTCAGTCCACACTAGACAAAATAGTGTTTATTTTTCTTTGCCTTGTTCCTGATTCTCAGCAACGATCAATCAAGCACAGCTGTAGACATCTTATTTTGTCTGGGCTAATTTTAGTAATCTACAGCACAAACGTGAGAGGGGGCGATGATCGATGGGCGACAATGTTGCTATTGCCCAGCAAAAAAGTATTTTAAAGAGGTCAAGAAGGCCTAGGGATCATATCAAAGGTAAATACAAGGATATGGCATCAAATGACGTAGTTCAAGGTGTCCAAGGATAAAATATATGAGAAAATTCATAAATTTACTTAAACGTATTGATACATGGATCTCATGTATTGATTCAATGCTCTAACGATCCAAAAATTTGAAATGTCCCTATTTGTATCGATACAACATGTAGATGTATCGATAAAGGACATCATGCATTGATATTAGGTCATGCCAAGACCAAAATATGCATTTTGTAAAGAAATGTATCGATACAGATCAACACGTATCAATATAATGGCTCATAGTATCGATACAAAAGTTCATAATATCGATACAATGATCATTGTATCGATACCATGAAGGTTTTTAGACCAAATGTATCGATACATGATGCAATGTATCGAACATGCAGGTTATTTTCATAGTCCAAGCATTTTTTACTCGTCCACTATTGATCCAAAACTCAGTTTTAACTCTTTTTTTGCATAAAAAAAGATCAAAACCCATATCAAATTATGAATTTGGACTTTTGAATTAATTCAAACATTTTTTAAAGTCTAAATTAAATCAAAAGGGTCAATGTCATATGATCACCCTACTCCCTCTTAGTTGATGGCCAATATCACCATCAGCCACCCTATTTGCTAGAAAATCATCTAAGCATTTAAACTAGCCACCTTATGCCCATCACATTGGCAACAAGTTGCTCCCTGCAGCTACCATGTAGCCACCGTGCTGATGTCACTTTGTCCCCCATGAGAAATGGCCAAAAACACCTCCAATTTTGCTTTAAAATGACCATTTCTATCTCAGCAAAAAAAGTTAGATTCTAGCTCATTTTTAGCTTCAAAACACATTCCCACACTAAGAAAACCAAAATCCTGTGGCTATTTACCCATCATGCAAAAATAATCCTAAATCATCGATTTTCCAACTGTTACACATTCTAAAAATCACCCTCATCCATATCAAAACTAATAATCTCATTATTTCTTGCTTTTTCTTGCTTATTAACAACACAAAAAAGAGGGAAATTCAACCTATCCTTACTGCTCCAATTACTTGGCCAAAAAGTAAAGTTTTATTGGTATAGCTTCTC